>JAWWES010000133.1:68635340-68686592 GCA_035583135.1 Lophotriccus pileatus
ATTCTGGTTACCATGAAGAAATTGTAAAACTCTCAATAATTCTATGGGATCATTTTTAGAGAAGTTCACCCCAAATAAATGCAGGATAGTGAGGGGGTTTTAAGCATTAAAAACAAACAAACAAACAAACAAACAAACAAAAAACCCAAAACAAAAAAAAGGAAGAATTCTAGATATAAAATAGTAATTCTATTTTCTGGGCAAAACAGCTTTATTTTTCTCTATGATTCACTATGAAAAAAGAAAAAAAGAACACAAAACAAAAAAAATCCCCCCAAACCCAACAATAATTATACCTAGATTTTGCTCAGGTATTTTTCCATCAACACTTTTTGTAATAAGTCAGTCACAGTCCTGCTTCCTTTCTACCATAGTTAAGTGCTTTAAGAGACTCGGGTATTTTTAGTCTTGTTTTTTGGCCTGACAAGCTTTTTTGTTATAGTTGAATTGAATATTGGATGAGAAATCTTTCAAACTTACAAACTTAAGAGGATGTGAAGTGGATATTTGGAATTTGCAAGCACAGTCCTCATACAGAATCCCAGTGACGAGCTACTATAATTATACTAACAGGATTCTATAGAAGAAATGAGGAGGGGACTCTTGTAGGTGAGTCAGTGAGAGAACAGCAGAAAATACTTATACCTGTACAACAAACAGGCTTCTTCCTCCCCTGGTGTGTCCTCCCAACCAGTGCCTAAGCCAAGCCACTGGCAAGGAGCATCCACTACAGATGGATCAGCAGTAGCTCATATAATACTGTGCAGATGAACCCATCTGGCACCTAAGTGTTTGATATGGTGTTTGTTTGCTGCTTAACAGGTTTTTCCCCCCTCTTTACATGAAAGGAGGGAAAGGGTTTTTCATGTCCACCAACCATATTCTATAAGCTCTCTTTGCAGCCAAAAGGGTGTCTGAGCAAAACTGCTCCCGTGCTGCTTCCTCACCCTCCTGCTTCTGAGTTACTTTTAGATGCTCTTGAACATTTTCTCTGCTGCAAATGGATGGCAGATTGTTTGGGCTGTGATTAAATTAGGCAGGCACAGGTGGCATCACCTGTTGTAAATTTGTCAACTTGTATGTCTACAGCGGCAGCTGCTCCTTATCTTTTAATAACTCAGCAAAGGGGGGAGGGAAAGGAGGCTGAACCCACGAGGTGAATCACATGGAAAAGAGTCCCACACGTTTCAGGGAGTCAGGATATTCCCCATGCCAGTTTTCAGTGAGAGCTATCTGTCTGCCCTGGTCTCCACGAGGGGAATTTGGGATGAAAGGGCATTAAATCAGCAGCAGGGAAGAAATGCTCTAAGGTGTTTGCTTTACCTTTACTTTAGATTTGGTTAATGATTCAGGAAAATTTACAGACCTCTGTAACACATTGTCCTGTTTCAGGGAAGAGACAGTCTCTTAGACACTATATTATTCACTGGAAGCAATAATCCTTAGATTCCATCATTATTTTAGTTTACACAGAAGTGAACTAACTCTATATGTGACTCTAGTCTTTTCACAGCATCATATCATACCTGATATATAACCTACATTATATTTCTGAAATTTTTTGTCATATTAGTCCTTTTTTAAGTGGACAGCACTTTAGCTTCATATATTCTTAAAATTTACTGCTACTAATAAACATTATACTAGGTACTAGAAACTCTAAAAAGTGTATTAATATGTATATTCTGTAACCTTTGTCTTAATGACATAGCCTAATAAATCTGCCTCCATAGCAGGACTCTCACACCTCAGCAAAGTTCTCGTTCTGTGCAGTTGTTTAGCAACAGTCCTTTTCTGGTCCTGCTGAAATATTATTTTAATTCTAGGTTACATTAACAAATCACTGAGTTTTCAGTTCCATTTCTACTTCCTATTAACAGTAACACAGTTGGCCCCCTTTGCACCCTCACACACATTCTTTGTACAAAAGATGCTCTTTAAAACTCAGATCTAAGTTGGATAGAATAATATGAGCCAACAGAACTTCCCAGCAATGCAATTTGTAGACTTATTGCTTATTCATTAATTAAAGTAACATACTTTAAAACTTTCTGAGAAATTTCCAAAGCATTTCAAAGAACAGATATGGCAGAACTGAGGAAGGACCTACTTGTCTCAGACCTCATCTGTTTCTTCCAGTTATACCAGCTGGTTTAATAAAAGGTGTTAACTCTCATCATAAATATCCCTCTTCCTTGAAAGGGACTGGAATTTTCACTTTTATAGGATAGATTTTCACTTTTATAGGAGCTAGATTGAGTCCATATAGAAAGCACCAACTAAGATAAAATTTGAAATATTTTATTGTGAACAAAATAATAGAGAGTAATGGCAAGGAACTGACCACAAAAAAACAGGGATTATAGTTGCAATAAGACTCATAACAACAATTGATCTAAGCAAAACTCACCAGCAGAGGAAATACAGTGATGAAGCCATTGGGAAATCACTCTTGTGCTCAGTGTCAGGTAGGAATTCTAGAAAACAAAGTGTGGAAAGGATTTAAAGGACTAACTCTGCCCCAGTCAGTGTGGTGGTTATATTCATGAGGGTGATATACACCTTTGTCAAGAGCTGCAAGGGAAATTTGATGAATTCAGGTAGTAAATGTGGGAGAAAACTGTATGAGGGAAAACTTCATTTCATAGAATCATGGAATCATTAAGGCTGGAAAGATCCCCAAGTCTTCAACCAAAGACCACCATAACCACTAAACCACTAAACCATTAATCACCTGGCTCTAGATATGTTTTAGTTACAATGGAGAAATACTTTGGTGCTCTCTTCAAACTGAATTTGAAACATTTTTCCAGCCTAAATATGTCACATTTTGACTTCATATTTGTAAACTCACTTCACAATCTTCACTGTATCTTTGCAAGAATCCGAAATTGAAAATGATTGTTAAACACCAGGTTACTTTTCATCAGTTCAGTCACTGAAAGACCATTAGTGTTGAGAAACCTTTGGAGCAGCAGATGACTGCCATGGATTTTGGCTTACAGTAACATCCACATCCTGAGTTTGGAGCCACTTCTATAGATCTGTCCATGTCAGCTGCTCTGTACTTTGGGTGGGTTTCTCTCCTGGCTGCTCTGTGCCTCTGATTTCAATGGACCGCACTGAGGTCAGCCCACACAGCTCCCTGTTGACCTGATATCACAGATGTAAGACAGCAGCTGCTGCCAGCTGTGCTAATCACTCCATGGATGGGCCTTCCCAGAACCAACACCTGGGATGCTCTTCCAGCCTGAAATACGAAAATACGCATAAAATCCAGAGAACTGAGGCTTAAACCTCATTCTGTTATTGACTCCTCATCTCACTATCTCCCAGTGAGATCATTACAGAAAAAGTGGGATTTGATCTTTAATGAAGAAAAATACCTATTATTGAAGCAAAGGTACGGAGTTTTACTTCCAAAAAGTTGTTTATGCATTATGATAATTATTTTGGATTTTTCTGATAGGTAGATGTTGTTGTTGTCAAGATAAATGAATTACTTCATTAATACCAAGTTGAAAATTGACATTTTTGCACACAGGATACTGTAAATTAGAGATTACTACAGCATAACAATATTAAAAAATATCAGAGATATGAGGAAGTGTCACAGCTTTAGATAACATGCTAAGTACCTTGTTAATTTTCAGTTGAAAAAGCCATTTATTTGCTATATTCACTGTCAGTCTTCCTTTATTAATACTTTCTTAGTAGATGAATCTGATGTAGAGAAGTTAATACAATGAAGCATAAGAAGATAAATAATGAATGCACAGTAACTCTTGCTCGTACAGCAATACATTTGGAGATGTTTGCTGAGTTGCTTTTGTTTTAACTTTTCTTATTCAATCCCAGATACACCGACTAATTTTAGTTTTATTACATGGTGTTGTTGGACACCAGCTCCTCCAGCAATGACTAATTACATCTTAGTTACTACCTCCAACTTGAATGAGTGTCTCGACATAGATGCTTTCCTGTGTGCAAACAGTTCTCTTGGTTTGTTTAATTTCAGCTGAAAAAGGCAAGGGAAAATGAAGACAAACCAAAAGTTCAATGTGTGAGAGAATTCAGGAATTAAAAATTGCTATTTTTAATGTATCAAAGCTAAATTATGTCTTGTTTCATAAAGTGCACTCTTTATTTTTTTCTCCCCTTTTTTTTTTTAGTGTTAACTTTTCTCAGATTTTCTTGCACTTTATAATAATGAAGAAACAATATTGAAGGTTTTCTGCTAATTTTGCTTTTTACTTTCTACTTGTATACAAAAGCAAGATATGTGGGAGTGCAAAGCCTTTCTGACATCTCAGAAATTTCTTCTCAAAGTGTTTTAAAATTAACAATTAATTAACAATTAATTACTGGGGAGAGAACAATGGTAAAGAGAGGAGTCCTGCAACTGAATAAACAGATATAATATTAAAAAACTGAACAGCATTTTACTTGAGGTCCATAAAGGGGTGGAGCTTTGGTTTCAGGTGGTGATGATGATGATGATAACAATGCTGGTGATGATGATTATTATGGATATTTCAAGATACTCATGGCTTCTTTGGGTGGGAAAGCAAACTCCAGTTTCTTTAAACAAATATAATTTCTGAAAAGATGTCACCACACTGTCAGGCAGTCATTTACTCCTCAGCTGTGGCAAAGAAATGTAGCATTATTTTTCCCATCACAAGGTGAAACTTGAGTTTTCCAAACATTAAAGGAGTGCAGAAAATTGCACATAGACCTCCCACACCAAGCAGCAAAGTGTGCCCACAGAGTGATGACAGAAAAGAAGTGATAGATATTTTTAAATAGAGGAATATCTACTAGATATGGAGCATACAACTATAGAGCAGAGCAGAGATACATTGATACTGACAAAAGCTGGGGCCCATTAAAAGATCCCACAATCTTCTGAGCAGCTCCAGGAGCTTGTGTTCCTCTTAGCTCACTGTCTGTGTCATGGGACATGGCATTTTTGATCTGGGCACAGGCATTCAAGACATGGATTTGCTCCGCTCTGCCTTCACACAGCCAAGTGTCTGAGGAAACCCGTAAGTACCTGTACATTACCTTGAAACACGATGGTGTCAGAAACCACACTCAAAGCCTGTGCAGGTACAGATGGTTTTCATTGACTGCAGTTGCCTTTAGGTCAGGCTGTCAGTGTGGTATCTGGCATTTCTGCTACTTGTCCTTTCTATGAGTAGCATAGGTCTTACAGTCCTATAATTACATTAATTTCTCTGATTTCCTGGGTGGGGGAAAGATGTTTCTTGGCATTTGGGTTCTCAGCAAAGACAAAAAAGCTAAACTCTCAAAACGATGGATTCTGGAAGCTCCAAATTCACCCACTGAATCCAAATATGCCATCCGTAAGTATTTTTTTTTTTTTTGATTTCTTATGAATCTGGACATCCTGTTTAAAAAAAATATAAACAGATCCTGTCTTGTACAGTTTGACAGAGCAAAGAAAAAGAAGTTCTACCCTCCATGAGAAAATATAGAGGCAGGAAATCTAAGGGTAAATACAGACAAAAGAACAAATAGGATGAATTGGCTGGTAAATAAAGCAGGTAGGAAATCAGAGGATGCTTTCAAAATGTTAGAACAATGATTATAAAATCTATGGTCTGGCATATCATGCTTTGAAAAGAGAGCTTTGTGCTGTTTTGATTAGTGTTATACAACCCACTGACTCTGATAGCACAGAATTTGGATAATCCAGGAAGTCTCTTTCAAGACTTGTTTTAACATTGTCACACACTAATATTCTGATATGATATATACTTTTCACTTTACTCACAGATTTTAACTGAACTGTTCAGATGCAAAACACAATGTTCCAGACCAAATTAATTTTGAAAAAATGTACCAGAGCATTAAGTTTTATCCCAGTACAGATTGAATATAAACATTTATGCCTGGAAAGCTGTGGCAAAATCAAATTATCTGCTGGCCAGCTTTAGCTGAATATAATATATGCAGGTGGTTCTTACCTGCTTCTTTGAAAACAAGAACAAATGACAGAAAAATCACCAAAATTAAAACTGACTGCAATTACAGGCACAAACTGGAACCATGTGAACTGAGAATTTCCATGCCAGTTGGTGGTGCCACCTTGATTTTTTGGGTTTCGTTCATTTTAGTTTGTATTACTCTAGACATTTTTAATTCTCACCTCTTACCAGCTATACTGAGATTTATTTGTTGTTGTTTTTTATAGCTACAAAGCTACCACAGAATCAACACCAAAGGTTCTGTGTCCCCATTCTACATTCCCCTCACTGATATCTTCAGTTTGTGCTGTTTCTCTCTATATTTCATTCTCTCACTTGTTTTCCTCTCTGCTGCCATCCCTTCAGTGCAATGCTCTCTAAGATGTGATGGATCATCACACAGATATGTGTTTTATTGGTATTACTTATATGACTGGTATTTGGAAGCTTTCAGTCTGCACTTTAAAAGTCCCAGCGTTAATTGGGTTCTCCAGCTCTCCGGGGTTTACATGTCCCTTTCTATTCCCACAGAAGATTTCAGAAGTCATTTGGGAAAGAACCTGGTGCAATTTTTCAAGGTCGACTTTGATCCAGTTTCTTGCCTTGTTAGTATCGATCAGCGCTCCTGGTCTGGTGCCACTTTTTTATTTGTACACTTTTTTTTTAACGTTCCTTCCTCTTGGTCATCACGTCAGTGCAAAATGGGAGATGAGAACTGGCACTGCAGTGGCACTCCATTAGCTCTTGCACAGCCTCAATCTATCCACTTTACCTATTGGGCCCTTAACTATACCAATATTTAATCCAGCTGAGAATTTGCCATTAGACTTTTTCTCGCATGTTCTGTATATTCAATTTGTCCTTTTCTATGCATCAAATCCTTTGGAAGAACCACAATATTTTTATCTTCTAAGTTTCTCCACATTGAGACCTGTGTTAGGGCACTCTTAAGGATGACTGGGACCTTAAAGGAAGGAATTATCCCTGCAAAGACAGTAAGATCTGACCAGCAGTGTTTCTAGTGAAACAAAAAACTAAACAAGGGCTTGTCCTCCATGGGAGTAGGCAGGACTATGACAGGAGTGTCTCTGCTGCAAACCAATTCCAGAGCACTAATCAAACAGCAACAAAAACCTGCAGCCTGTGCTGGTAAAGACACAGTAGTAGACCACTATACTTCTAGGCTGAGAGTGAACTGTGTCTCAGTAGCTCAAAGAGAAGCCAAATCAAAATAGAGGTGCCAGTACGAAAAATATGGATGCTGACCACACAATTCATCTCATTTCATTGTCTGAGGTGACCTGGGTCAGTTATATACATTCGGTTCTCTGCCTGTTTAGAGCCTCTGGCAATCACAACAGCTCTGTAAAACAGCCTTGCCACCCTTGTTGAGAGCTGCAGCTTAGCAACCTACTCACATGTCTGTTTGGACATCGTTGAGGGGAAAATTCCTGGTTTATTTCACCGAGATAAAGTGACAAATGCAAATTTTGGAAAGCTGAGAAGGACCCCTTGGTTTAAAGAATTCTGAAACCACCACATGATTCAAAGGTGTACATGGTAATTTTAACCACAAAATAAAATTTGCTGAAAGGACAGTTTAAAGAGGCACAGCACTTGCACCCATATTCCACAGATCCAAAGACATTTAGCAATGTTGCTTCCATTATTCCGAGAAATGCATAGTATTTTGTATACAATATCATACACAGAACATGGTAGAGTGAGGAAAGTTAAAGTCAGAAGAAGCTTTAAGTAGAAGAGGCCAATCCGGGTATATTTCTGAGGCCCTGAAACAGTGATCTTATTAAAATACATAAGGATTGCATATTAAATACTTCATAATAATCTTAATCAAATGAATGCTATCTGCAAGTACTGACAGTCAAGGTAGTGTACATATGTCTGTGCAAGGCTACATGTGTAAAAAAAGAGGAAATTCTTAATCTAAAAAATAAATCAGATAAATATAGTGGATTGAAAGCAATCATCATCTTTACAGTTTTATGCCTGTGGTTGGAAGGCCAGGAGCAGTTCCATGGTGCCTGAAACTGTACAATTAGTCTGAGGCAGCACTGAAAATTGGATTGACATACTGAGGATATAAACCTTGTACTTTGTCCATCAAATCTGCCTTTGTCTGACTGAAGCAGGAGAAGCTGCAGCTTCCCCACCACTTTCTGGCTCTGACCTCCTTGAGTTTCTTGCACTGCCTGCATACAATTCTTACTTATTTAACTGTTCAGTGGCAGTAGTTCAAAAAATGCACAGAAACAGATGGAGAATTCACATCAGCTCAGCTCAATGTAACTCATTCCAGTAATGAAGCAAGTATTTCCAGGAATGCAGATCCAGCTAAGACCCCTCAGTGATCTCCCATTAACAGAGACACCACCAGCACTTGCACTTATAATATCCTTGTCACCATTTTGAAAGTAGTAAAAACAATTGAGCAAACACATGATATAGTTGCTACAAAATTACACTGTGAATAATTAAAGTGAAACCTTTTTTTTTTCCACTGTGGCCCATCACAGGGTTTTCCCTTTTCTTTGATATAGATGGAATTAGAAAAGAAAAATGAATACAAATGGGGGGATACTTCTGGTGTGGGATTGTAGTGCTGGAGCAGATTGGTGGCAAATCTCCAGCAGAGTGCTATAAAATTCTTACTCAGGGGTTTCCTCTTGATAAGTTGTCTGCAATATAAAACAAGGGTTTTTTGCAGCAGAACATTGAGCAGTGGCATAAATTCCCTTGCAGTGCTCTCAGGCAAAAAGCACAGGATGACAATTTCCACACATACTCCCAGTATGATAATACATTATGGAAGAAGGGACTCAGTGGAAAATAGAAATAATCTTGTAGGATCTAAGCTAGCCTGTCAATACAGCAGCATTCCCAGGGAAACTGAGAGCTGGTGACATCAATTTAAGCCATTTAAGATCCAAAAATTGACAGCTGAGAAGGCTGGTACAGGAAAATATTAATCCTTTCAGTTGAGCTTTACTGCAGGTTCAGCTTTCTGAATCTAAATTGTCTAGATAAAAGTAGACATAGGCTCCCTGTTTTTTGTTTGAGACAGAAAATCACCTCCAGAGAGTGATTAATTCAGTGCAGAGGAGATGTCTAAGACAACTGGGACCTCTTTTGGACATACCTTTCTCTACCGTTCAAGGAGTGCTGGATACCAGCCTGTTAGTCTGATAACTGTGCAAAAGAGTTCCTATCCTATAAATCAGATTAAGTTATACTCCATAATTTTACTGTATCAGTTGGCAGTGTTTTAAGATAGAGATTTGTTTTTAATTTTCAAGTTTTTCCTGCATTATTTTAGTAGCAACCTGTGTGCCTCTTCCTCTTCGATGCTCCTCACTTTCTTTTCTTGACTGCATTACTAGTAGAATAAATTTAAGATGCAAAGTATCTTTGTACATGTGCTTAACTTTAGTATTGCTTCCTCCCTGACAAAGCAAACCCTCTGGGTTCTTTCCCCATAATTAGTTTAATACCTAATAAGCAGGATGTTTAAAAACACATACATATTCGGGTGCACCCTACAAAGTTGTCTTCTGGAATAATAGGAAAAAGAAAGTTACTCAGGAAAGCAAAAAGTGTTACTTAGGGGCAACATGGAAGATGAAATTAGGGGCAACATGGAAGATGAAACCAAAATGATGACATTCAACCTCTGGAAAGAAGAATTTCTAGAGACATTGAGTCGGAATAGTGAGAAAAAAGACTCCAGACTGGTTTTTTAGTTTGAAAAAGCCATGGCTGGACAGTATGATTTCCTGCAATAACAGGTGATTTTTACCTTTTCAGTTCTTTTGAGGAAATCTTTCTGCTCTGGCATTCCAGCAGGTGACAGTAACAGAGTCAGATGCACTCTGTCAGCTCCTGAGAAATATTTCAGAAAACTTCCTATGAAAAGACTTCCAGTGTGCAGGTCACTGCACATAAATTAAGTCCAAGAGCCATAGGAATTGCTGGCAGGAGTCTGAATTGTTTGGTTTTGTTTTGTTTTGTTTTGTTTTTCCCCAAATAAGCATTCTATTTTCTTAAAAAGGGATACTTGTCCTAAAAAAGTATGAATTTCATCACTTCTCACGGTAAGTGGTTCAACCCAGGCCCATCACAGATGTAAGCTGTATTGCTCGGTAATACACAAATGCCTCCGGCTTCCAATCTGTCTTCTTTCTTCTGAGTGCCCTCTGTCTGTTTATCAGATCTGCCAGGCATAAAAAAAGTCATTGGTTGCCACAATAGTTGGCTACTTTGACAGAATAGGCACGTGCTCGAGTTCTTTGAGTGCAGGCTGTAAAACCCTCCTGAGATATTGTCTCGGACCGTAGTCTCACACTGGTTTAGGAAGGTGGTTACAGGGAAGCCGTTCTCAGAAAATCATAATAGTCAACAAATGAAAAAGTCAGATTGAATCATCCAGTCCATTACTCTGAAAGCACAGGATTGGTCAGAGTAGACATTTAAGCCTTGTCTAGTTCGAAGGGTCACCAAGGTTGACACTTTCTTCCCAGGGCTCACAAAGATGCACAAATTATCTCAGCTTAACCACTACTGGGGTAGGTGAGCCACAGTGACTGGCCATGTGTGTCCTAGTAAGTCAGACTATCACAAGCTAATTTAATTTAGCTTTAGTCCAATTATCTCAGATTAGCCAAGAGCTAAAAACATGCACAGACAGTTAAGGTGCCTCCAGTGATGTACAAGATTTTGACAGTGTATTCAAGCCCTCACCAGACTATTATATGCTGGATTTTCCTGCTGATCTTTAATTTTATTACCTTTATTTGTTTTACAAAGTTTAAATAGATTGTTGTGAAGGTTTATAATTCCCCTTTCTTGAACAGAGGCAAACCAGCTCTAGTTGTTTTAACTCACTAATGCCGTGGTTGGCGTCAGCCTGGGACCACATTAATTTCTGCAAGGGAGTCATGATAAAATTGGGGAACTTCCCCATAGGCTTAACTCCTGTCCCAACAGTAAAGAGAAGGAGCAGAGCAAACCCAAAACTTGAGCACCTTTAAATGTAGACATATTTATTGACTGTATTAAGCACATTAATTCCTTCTCAAATATAAACAGATATTTATCACCATTTGATAGTGTCTCCACGGCTTAAAACTCTTCTCTCTATGTATGTATTGCAAAATACCACAAGGAGAGAAAAAATAAGCTGTTTTCTGATGAATTTAGAAGTATGGACTCAGTGCTTCCAGGGAAAAATAATTTCCATTGAAAACAATATTTTTCTACAGCAAGTATAGTTTCTGCTGAAGTATTCAATGTCACAAACATTTCTCATATTTATCTGGAAAATATAGCCAATTTTTAAAGATTGCAGTGTTATTTTAATTGAATGTTAGTTATCATGATTAAGACTTTTCTGTCTTTATAAAAAAGCAGTTAATTCCTCCACCTGAAAGTTCAATAAATAATTTTAATTTAATAACTATTTAATAAAAAATATTGACTAACTGCAAAAGACACAACTGAGTTTTAAAAAACAAAATACTTTATTCCTATTTTTTTCTTTATTCTCTCAGAAGGCAGTGATTCATCACAACAAGAAAAAACAGTGTCACTCAGAAATAATATAGTGTTAGTAGATTCCACCTGAGAGGAAATTTTCACAGTGTACAGAACATAGTCATATAAATCTGGCAAAATATGAATAAATGGATGGCAAAAAGAAAAAAAAATCAATATAAAACAAAGATCTAGAAGATTCTGCAAGTATTGAACAACTAGGAGTCTATATGATGACACAGTTGAATAATTTTGGGAGTGAGACAAGGGTTCACCATGCTATTTATTTTGCTGTTTGTTTTGCTTTATATATATATATATATATACATATATATATATATATATATAAAATATCTCTGCTATTCCCAGAAGGTCATTAAAATACGTACCAGTAAGTACCAGAAGATCAAGCTTACCAGAAAAAGTCTATAAAACAAGATCTGAGAGCTGTGTGCAACTTTGGGGGGGATGGAATTGCGTAAGGAAGCACCATGGGGTGCGTCCATTACCTTCTTCAAGTTTTTAGATACCAAAATTCATCGAGTGCACAAATATTCCATCAGCAGTGATAGTTACAGGAAGAGAAAAAGCAACAAGGATGCAAGAGGAGTAAAGGAAGCTTAGGGAAGAAAGGTTGGAGCCAAGTGAAGGTCGGGATCTTCTTCCAGGTAAGAAACAACCGCAAAAAAGGAAGCCTCAAGTTGTGCCAGGGGAGGTCTAGGTTGGATATAAGGGAAAATTTCGTCACTGAAAGGGTGGTCAAGTGTTGGAACAGGCTGTCCAGTGAAGTGGTGGTGTTACTGTCCCTGGAAGTGTTCAAAAAACACTTAGATGTGGTGCTTAGGGAGGTTATTTAGTGGTGGACCTGGAAATGTTATGCTAATGGTTGGACTCAGCACTCTGAGAGGTCTTTTCCAGCAAATCCTTACCACTGGGCTGATGAAGCAACTAAAAAAAAGGCCCCTGAAGTCCTCAGAGAAGGCAGGTGTGGAGCAATCTCTCTGCCTCTGTTGGTCTCAGCCTGCTCTGTAACATCAGTAAAAGACTGACTCATGAGAGCAAACAATATTTGTTATTTTCCTCCAGCAGTATTTTTTTTTTTTGCTTGGGATGAGCTATTTGATGATAAATATCTTTGCTGACAATACAGAAATGCAACTCCCTCTTGAATATCTCTAAGTATTTTTTTTTTCTCTGCAGTGTAAGGCAATTAGTTTTACCATTTAATGGTTCCTTGCTTGAAATGTTCCTTGTTTTCATCAACCCCAAACTTGCCACCTTTGAAATTCCCTTACTGTCTCTCTGTTGCTGCATTACAGAACTGGGAGTTCGATCGCTGTTTCCCAATCACAAACTTTTTAATTGAGTTCCCAACTGCTAAACTGCTTGCAAAGGTAACTAATGGCAATTTTACATTTCCTTCTCATGAGAAGGTTTCTATGACCATAGTTATTTTCATTGCTAAGTGATAGGTGCCTTTTAACCTCCTCTGGTTTTTTTGGAAGTGTGTCTGGTAGACCAGAAGAGGCTGAGCCTCTTGATCTGTATAATGCATTACAATTATGTCATATTATTTTCTGTCTGGCTTGTCATGCATTTAACAGCTCTGCATCCTCCTGGGGCCAATCCAATATCCATTGAACAGTGAAGTGCCTCTAGTGGTGCCCAGGGATCTTGCCTGAATGCAGCTGTCACTATTGCTCTCTTTTCAACCTACAGAACTTATGCTCATTACCATCAAACTTCATTTAATATTGAGAGATTGAGTTTGGAGAAGATACTTGCATATTTCTTCTTGGTCTTCTTTGGATTTAATTACCATGAGTAGTTTGTTTTCTCATCTGCAGGTCCTGCTGTTCATCCTAATTTCCATGTCAACTTGTAGAAAAACTATTCATTTTGAGGATATGCAACAATATGAAATATATCTCAACAACTGTAGGAATTTCATAAGGGAATTTGCATGCATTCTCTTGTTCCATCTGGGGTTTTTTTTTGATATGATAAATACATGTCTCTCATCTGAGACTTTATTCTTAGCCCGCAATGCTTTCTACATGTCTAATGTACATTTTCTCGTGAGGAACTTGTTTTGTCCTCGTTTCTGTAGCTTTTGTGGTTATTTTATCAGCACTTGACTTGCTACACAGACACAAATAAACACACATGGTGGAACTGCAAATTCAATAACCAAGGGAGAACTGCAGGGTTTTCTGTAATCCAGGTTTCATACGAAGCCGTGTCGATTGCCCACCGTGCTGCCTTCCCTGGAGACCTGTCAAACCAGTGACATGTCCAAGTGATGACAAGCAAACATTGTTTCAAACTCATCAGTCCAAACTCAAAAGAACTGATCCAACGGCCAATGCAATCAGTTCTAATGCTCAGTAATTGCAGTGCACATTGAATCAGTACCTCCAATTAAACTGCATCCAATTTTAAGCTCTTTTAGAATGCAAGTGTATTGTTACAGCAAAGCTGGATCAGCAATCAGACATTACAAGTACAGGGAAGGTTCATCTGAGTACAAAGTGCTATATTTTACTATTGAGATAATACAAGCTGGCCATGCTTGGCAATAAGAGCAGGATGTACTTTGCAGAACTGAGCTCTAGATTCTGTAAACAGATTTCTCTGTGAATGCCGCAGTCCAAGAGTTATGCAAGGGAGTTGAGTTAGGTCAGGTATAGAAAGAATGGAAAATATTCTGGATTAGTAGTGAGAAGAGTCACTTGGAACAAAAAACTTTCCTTTCAGTGTTCATACACAAGCACAGAAGGAAGTCCTGGTCTACCCTATCCAAAATATTCAATTCCCCATGCTGCTGCATTAAATAAGACAGATTATGCATACATTTACTGAGTTCTGATCTGGTTGGTATGTATAATTCATCTGTTTAACAAAAGAAATCATTAGATCCATAGGCACTCACTTATCAGTTTGTTGATTTCAGTTGATTTAGCTGTTAAAGCATTTTTGAGACTGAAAGTTCTGAATTGCCAGATATTTAAGACATCAAAACCTTATTGGAAAAGACCTGGATACTTCTAATATGTCTTCTGAGTTCCCTACAACTAGAACCTTCTTAACAGATTTATTCCAAACACCGTATTTCACCATAGCTTCACTTCACTGTTTGAGAATTCAGCACCATAATTATGGTCAACTGCTGTATATTTTTTATTTCTCATCAAAATAATGTGTTAAAACCAATTTCTCTTGTTAGAGAAAAAAGAATGTGAGAGTTCTTTAGTTCTTCAGTTTTGCAGTTCTCTAGGTGTTACATAAAAATAAAACATTATTTTGAGTTTACATGATTTAAAGCTCTGCAAGTTTAAAAGAAATGAAAAAAAGAAGCAGAAATGACATTTTACCTCATGGAGCAAACAGCAGAAACAAATACCGTGCAGCACCAGCTTTGCCATCCCTCCAAGAAACAGATCAATAATAAAAATGTGCTTCATTTTTATGAATAGCTATTGCTGTAATTTATTTGGATATAAAATCCATATTTCATCAGGCAGTGGGGCAAAGGCACTTCTTATGGGCAGCACACAACTCGGTGAGGTGATCTGGGTCTGATCACAGAGAGGTAATTTTATGTTCATAAACTCTGATATGAGCCATACCTCTTCTTCATCTCCTGTTTCTTAAGGGAGACATCAACACTAACAGTAAAAGGAAGGTAGATTAGCAACAGTTCACACCAATGTTTCTCCAAGGCACTTGGTGAACAGCAGAGGCCTCTAGGAAACAGAAATTCGATAACTCATTGCATAGTTCTGTCCTGAGATAATTTTCCATCCCTTTAATCCTCTTCCTCTGCCACTTTTTCACGGTGGTATTTTGTTTATAATCTCCCTTATTCTCAAAATTTGTATCAGCCCTCTCACAATCAACCTATTACGTAGATTTTTAGAAATTAAAAGCACCACAATTCATAATTCTTGAAGTACAGCATGATACCACTAAGACAAAACCACACATGAGATTCTTGAATCCCAATTGTTACAGAAAGTTTTAACACAATCCTCATCATAATCTTTCCCTGGTCTTCTTTCTTGAGATTAAAAAAAAAAAAAAAAAAGGCTAACACCATTCATGCCACTTTTATATTCTGTATCTGTACTTAAAGAGCTGCAGAGAGATTATTAAAATAGTTATTCAAGCTGACCAGGAGAGCCACAAAGCTGACAGTTCTGCCTTTACTTTATTATTTATGCCAGCACTTCATTATGTTTCTTGGGAAATAATCATATTTTCAGTAACCACACTCCACCTTGGGAGACCTGAGCACCTCTGACATTCTGTGAGACTCATCAAAGTCAGAGCAGATGTTGTTGCACTGAGTTAAAAACAAACAAACAAACTCTCTGAATGCAATTACACATTTGGTTTCAAAGCAAGAGGCAACCACTGAGAATAGTTAACATTAAACTTCCCCAATGAGTGTGTTGTTCCATCTTTCTTACACATCTTTCAGGAGACTCTGGGATTTTACCACCAATAGAAACAGGATGATGGATTAGAGGGACAGCAGTCTCAATAGCTACATGCTTAAGCCTCTCTAGTCCTTTTTCTTCTCTTCTGTCCCAAAGCTCAGTACCTTCAAAATTAGGGTCTAAATATTGCTACTGTCTCAGTGTTTTCTGAGAACAAGGCTGTTCACCGTGAAGTGCTGTTGTGGCAACACAAAATACAATAACGATTTTGTCGGGAGTTCTGAAAATATAACCTGTAAGGGGTCACCAAGGGGAAGGTTTGCAGACAAAATTCAATATCACCACTACTTCTTCATTCTTCACAAACATAATTGAGGAGTTTTTTCCTACTTTCTTGGTAAATTATCTTTTTATTAGTGATAACTAACTCTTTACTTCAGCTAAATTCATTATCACATGGTCATTTACTCTTCACATTTATTTATTGTTTGGTTAGGTTTTATAAGCAATAACTTATCTTTTTATACAAAATCTTTCACAGAAACTCTTCACAAATAGTTAGCTTTTATTCTGCTTTTAAAGGCAAGTTTATCAAGCCTGTTACCAAAATGCAATCCAACTTTGTAAGTGAAATCATTAGTTTTTCATCTGCTGAAAGCTATTTGGTAAAAGGATAACCCAAGCTGAGAATTTTGTGAAAGAACTTAATCATTTTCCTTTTTAAATAGAATGAAAATTAACACTTTTTAAAGTAATATTTGGAGTCCTCTGTTCCTTGCTAAATGTCTTCCCCAAGCTTGCAAGCACTGCATGACTTTGGAGGTAGAGGTCATGGACACATGTGCTACTGCACAGATACCAGTAAATATGACAACACTGCTCAGCATTGCTCCTGGAAACACAGTAAATGTTTAAACGATATGTGGAGAAGTTAACGTTGTCATTCCATGATAATTTTTTAAGTAGTTTCTTTGTCTAAGTACCGTGAGGTCTTGATAAAATACTGTCCATCCTGTGCTTCTTCCTACATACTCACTTACTGTATGCACTTTCACACCACTCCACCCTACTTTTGTGCCAGAAAGGAAAACTGTACAGCTTGAGGAAAAGCTGGAGATGGATCCCGAAGATTAACTAATCATGGGGTGTGAGGGATGGGGTTAATTTTCAGGAGGTCACGTTTACATTCGACTCACCACATGGCTATAAAATACTTTGTCTGGTCAAGAAAGCTTTACAGATTTAATAAAGAACATACCTTGCTTAAGTCTAGATGATTTTCTAGTATTTTCTATGGAACACCACTGACTACATCCAAGACTATATAAATAGATGATCCTATATGCATACCAGTATTTATCTTTCCATGTTCAGGTCCACAACTGATGCTGAGGCCCTTTGACATTTCATTTCCTGGTATTGACAGTATTTTCAATCTCCTGCCTCACTCAACTTTTCTTAAACCTTTACTCTCAGAGAGTAAAACAATAGAAGTGCAAGAAACTGCCTGAATTATCTTCATGCACTCAGTTCTTCAAAACTCGGTTTGAAATCCATGGTAGAATGATGTTTGGTCTTTCTTTCAAGAGTTCCCAAAGACATTTAAAGACTGAAAGAACTTCATATCTTTTGCCACATGGTTTTAAGTTTTGGCAGATCTAATAAAAGTCTCCCCTAAACTTCTGAGCAATTCTTCCACTTAGTGCCTGACAGGTTTTTTTCCTCATGATTAGCACGCATTTGTCTTTCTAAAATAACTTAGGAAACAATTTGTCAAATGATAAATGAGCAGTTATAAATCTGATCAGCCACATTTGGAAAAGCCAGAGACTCAAAGTAAGTGTTGAATTTTCACTGGTGAGATAACACCACCTAATTGCAGACAACTTTTAGGAAAGGTTTGAACAGGCAGTGTGTGTATTCAGGCCTTGGAAGACAGCAAAGCTTCACAGAGGATCAAGTTAGCAAGTTGCACTGCAGAATTGATGGATAGAGCTAAATCAGCTTCTTCACAAAATTCTCTTCACACTAAATTATTAAGGGTTTTTTTTTTCCATTAGTTCTTGAGATTTCTCTTTTTACAGATTGTGAAATCATTAGTTCTAATTGGTAAATTGACATGGCCTACTCATTGTCTGTTTTATGTTGTGAGCATTCTCTTGAATGAAGAAAACCCTTTATTTTACTCTCTTAAATTACTGGTTTGTGCCTAAAGTGTTTCCTTTGTAATTTGAATCGAATGCTAAAAACATCTTGCTGAAGCAGTAAGGTTGAAAATAACCAGGAAAATCTGGATTAGAGATTAAAACTATTTCTCTTTGCTCTGACACTGACTCACCAGGAGCCATTTCCCCTCTCAGCCACTCACACCTCTAAAGAATATAAGCACAATTTTGCTACTTCATGTCAGCATTTTGAAAAATAAAATCCAATATGAGCACAGCATTTTGGAGGCTGAAAAAAACCTGAATCCTTTTACTATTAGGAAACAGGATTTGTTTTGTTTTGTTTTGGTTTAAATTTACTCCCTTCTTTTATTCTGTATGTATGAAATGACTAATTAAACTGTTGTAAATAGTTGGCATCTGTCTGTACTCGTGACTTTGGAAATCTTTGCATGGATGTGGGCTGTGATCTAAAGCTAATCAAGACCTATAGAGAACAGGGGGGTAGATCAGGCTCTCAGAGAGGCGACATGACTGTCTTTTGAAATATTTCTTGTAAAGTAATGTTATCAACCCATTCCTTCACAGCCTTCCTGGCCACAGCATGGGAAATCTGTAGACTACTGAGATAAGAGCAAATACCAACCAGTGTGAAATTTTAATCCTGAAAGGCAAAAAATAAAAACAGACCTAACAAAGAAACCAAACTCAATGAGACTGGAAATGGAAGAAGGAAGTTCACTGGCCATAATAATAATTTTTTTAAAAAAAATTAATTTTAAAATATCAAGTTTTAATCTCCAGTTATCTGATCTTTACAAATTCAAATAGTTTCTGGAAAGGCAAGATGGAAAATGAAAGTTAACACTGGATAGAGAAGATATTAAAAAGATATGGAGGAAATAATTTCTATCAAAGGACTGTGTGAAACCCTGTTTCTATGACATGCTTCATACATCTGATGCTTCTTCTGATTAATTGAATTCTTCTTGTTCCCTATCTTATATTCACTTGTTTAAACCTCCTCACTGCTCTTTTATTTTCTGTCAGCTTTATTTCCAGCTAAGGCACACTATTTGGCAAGGAGATGGTGATTCGTAATGAATTCTTGTTTAATTGTTTATTCTTTTACTAAAAAAGGGCAAAGAAACTCCTTCCTTTGAATATTCTAGTTGCTTAAATAAGTGTTTCTGTATTGACAAAGACTGATTGCTTTCCACTGCACTGTAGAGTGTTAAGAGCTTCTACATTCCCCAGCTTCACTGAATTTTGAACCTCTGGGCTGTGTTTCACAGGGTAATTTCTGTGCAGTGAGTCTGTGTTAATCAGACCAGGCATTTTGCCATTTGCCATTCACACACATTTTTCTATTTGTGCATCTCCAAAGACAAAACTGAGCTCTTCAAAAATGTAGTAAGCTGGTTCTCCAGATCCAATTCAGATTAGGCAATAGCACAAAGTTTGTTTGTTATTACAAGCTCTACAGAAGGAGAGGTTTAGAAAGTGAAGTAGATTACACCTTTAGATATGAACAGGAAATGCTACATGAGAGTTGCAGAGAGCACAAATATGCAACAGGCTGGTGAAAAACAGTCTTTTTCTGACATCACTATCTGTGGGAAGGCTGTGGGGAGAGGAGGAAAGCAAATCCACCCCTTATAGAACCTTTTATCTTCAGTCTTTCCCAGGGCTCAGGAAGGCATTTCCAAAAGCCTTGTGGCTGCAGGAGCTCTGGTACAGCCCCACTGATGCTAAAAAGAGTTCATGCAGATGGAGAGGGTACAAAACTCACTGCAAGGCCAATGCCAGGTGCACCTCCCATGGAGGGTATTAGGCCAAATGCAGTGGCAGTGAGGAGAGGGAGGAGATCACTCCTGCAGTTATTTTGCTGTGGAATTCAGCCCAGAAGTTAATGGTGGAAGCAACACCTGCCCAAATCTGCTGTAAGAACTCCACAAGATGTTCACAGAAAACCAACCTTACTTGATGCAGGAATTTATTTATACTGCTGCTGTTTCACTGGCCACCTTCCAGATCAGGGCTCTGCTAGACAGGGGGAGTTAGGTCAGGGACAGCAGATTTGGGTCTAACTTAAGTCTAATATTTCATATAAGCTTGTGAAACCTTGGAGGTTTTGGCCTTGAAATTTCTGTCATGTTCACCACAGAGCCTGAAAGGAGGGGAGAAAGCAACAAAAACCATCCCACCATCTGTTAGTACAAATCATTTTCCCAGCAAAATGTCTGTTTGGTATGTTCTCTAAATAAAATCTACTTCTAATGTTGTGAACAGACAAGCTTATTAGCACTTGTCATATTTGATATAGAAAATACTGGAATTAATTTCCTCCTCTACACTGATAAAGCACTTGTAAAGAAGTCTGGAAATTTAGTACAAATTTGTACTATATTTACAAAAAGAAGTACATTCGTTGTGTAATTTGCTTGGAAATCTCCACTGCCATGCAGAAAGAACCTATACTGGGTACGTAAAACATAAATCAGTTGCCCTTACTGATAGATCTCTTGGAGCAAATTATAGATGACTCTTTTAGAAATATATTAAATAAATTAATATCTTAAAATATTCGCCGAGTGTTTTAGAAAGTCAAAAATTAGCTCAGCACCCTGGGGTCTCAGCAAGCTGCTAAATGAGGTGGGTCTTTCCAGGCAAACTCAAACAGTTTGAATCTCTTCCAGGGACAACAACTTCGTCGGAGATCAAATGAACCTTGGATGATGAAATCACAGGGTCAGATGCTCACCTGAGTTTCTCTGCACAGCTACAAGTGAAATGCACTGCAAAATCCAAATCTGTACAAATCTGATGTGAAATAAAGGCATTTCTCTTTCCAGTGGACTGAAGCATGCCTACACATTTCCTACTTCATTTTGCTAATTACTAGAAAGAATCATTGCATTAAAAATATAATCTCAACTTTACCATTTCCCAACAACTTCACACATTTTATTTTTTTTTTTTCCAGATTTATGAAAAGGTGACTGACACCTGGATTTGGGCATTAAACAAATTTTAATGTCTACGGGAAAAAGCCTCTATACTGGATTTCATCAAGACTAAGATTCTTCACAGAGGTGATTATTCCACCATTTTCAGCTGTTTAGCTACAAAATTGGGGAGTTTTTTTAGCTTTATTTTTTTTTTCCTTAGGGCATCTGTCTCTGACAGAGACCATTACCTCTGAAATTCTCACATTTTGTTCTGGATATTTTTTGTGCTGGAAAAAAACCCCAGAGAATAGCTAAACCATAATGATCTTCACATTTTACAGCATGAGAGATTGTCCTGCAATAAAATTCTATGGAGTATAAACCATATTCCTTTTTCCAGACGTCTTTGATTCTCCAAAATTTTCAGGTTGCCAAATTTAATTGTGATTCTACAGCTGTTGATTTTTTATGAGCATACAATGAACTTGTCTGTCTAGAGAAGGGCTGTCAGTATTTTGTAGTGTAATTGCTGTACAGAACAATGGCATAATCACCCTTTAACCAGTCTACAAACTCTTTAGAAGTGTTCACTGTACTCTGTTTTTCATTAACTGCCAGAACCTAATCAGAACTTCAATTGCCACATCTATATTTAAAAAGTTCTGCTGGCAAAGCTTTGGCATTTCAGAGCACGACAAAGTCACATCAACGCTTGACTAGTTGTGTCAGGAAAAGCTTTTATAGGCACAGTTGTGCTTACAGAAAAGTTCCATAAAATTACCTTAGCTTATTGAAAGAAGCAGTGCAAAAATTTGGCAGGAAACAAAACAAAACAAGAGCAAGGAAATAAACAAAAATTCCAGAGCTGTCTGCAACCCTGGTACAAATAAAACTGATCAGCACTTGTGTTTTTTTAATCCGGAGCCAAAAAACATGAAAAAATTGACATCCACATGCTTCAATCTGCTCTCCTCCCTCCCAAAATTGGATGACCACATCCAAATTGCCTGTTATGGCTGGGTTTTAGTATTTTCTTCCACTCACACCGTTTGCAAATAATGTCTACTAGTTGCTACTGGCTGTCAATGGGATGTAGACTGAGAACTGAACAGTGTGGACAATTATCTGTCATTCCTTGAGCCAGGCTTTATTTACTAGGATTTATGTATTTAGTGGCAGTATCTGTAGTAGTTGTACTTTGAAAATAGCCTGGCCAAATTAGCTATGGGGATTAGCTATGGAGATAACACTTGAGGGTAACTAGCCTACTGGTCCTTATATATGTTTAGTAAATATGTTTATTTAGGATTAAATTGTACATAATTTTTTTTTATGGTCAATGCAAAAAATTTTATGTAGTTTGCTTTGTCATCCTCTGTCATTAGTGTTTCTTCCTGTTTGATACTCAAAGTATTACAGAGGTCAAAGGCAGATAGATTCCTGCTTTCATTTTAGTGTCAGAGAGTTTGTGGCAGTACCACTGTTGCATTTTGACCCAAAGCAAGAAGGTTAGTGTCTAATTTTGAATCTGAAAAAAAGAAAAAAGAAAAGAGGGGGAAAAAAAAAAGGAACTAGCTGATTAATTCATTTTAATTGAACTAATTTGCATGGAATTGTGCTTGTGGTGGTTCAGAAAACAGTCACCTCTGATTAATATATATTGCAAAATTAGAAGCACTAACAAGCTTTTTTGGTACAGCCTATTAATCTAAATAGTTTCTTCTAAGCCAAGCCTGTTTTACACAGGCATTTTAATTTAAGGATCCCATTTGGAGCCCTGTTTACTTTTAGCGAAATTTAGCGATGATAATTTGTGACTTTAGTGAGCATTTTAAATAGACCAGAGCTTGATTGCATTTGAGAACTTGCAGACTATATGTGTCAGGCACTTTTTTCGTGAGGGGATCCTCAGCTTACCTCTGGATGTGTGGCTGTGCCCATGGCTAGGTGCAATTTGGGATCTGAAACATGCAGGTATAAACCAGGTTATACCAAGGCCAGGTTGGACGGGGCTTGGAGCAACCTGGTCCTTGAAGGTGTCCCTGTGCATGGCAGGGAGGTTGGAACTGGATGATTTTGAGGGTCCCTCAAACCCAAACCATTCTGTGGTTCTATGATTGTAACCCATGGCTGGCTAAGCCTTTACTAGGAGCATGTGCTGGGCATGTGACATGGTTTCCAATGCTTATATTGTTTCTGGATATCCTCTCCTGGCCTCTGTTGGAGGCAGGGTGCCGAGCTCAGTGGGATTTGCTACGGCAAAATTACAACCATTCTTGTCCCTGTGCCCCAAAAACCAGTGTAATCACAGAAGCATTGCTCTACTTGAGCCAAGAAATCTCCCCCCTCAGAAAAGATAATTAGTTAGTCCCTAGCACAACATTAACACAAATATATAACTTCTTATTACAGAGCTGGATTGATCAGAGCTAATTAGCTGCTCCTGCATCAGGCTGTGCTGTTCAGCTTGTCTTTGTGCTCAGTCACCCCCTCTCCCTTAGCAAGAAGCAGTGTTGTTGGTATCCAGGAGTTACAGTTGTCTTATGGGGTTTTTCCCTTCTTTCCACCACTAAATCACTCCCATGACTGTACCTCAGATGCCACCATTTTGCCATGAGGCTCAGAGTATTAGAAATAATCCCTTTATTTTAGGTGCAGTGTTGTTAAAGTCTGTATAGTAGATGGAAGGATACAAATAAAAGAGACTCTTGAATCTCTGTACTTTTGATTGTAGATTTTTTTCCATCTGTGGAGATAAAAATGAAGATCTGCAGTCCTAAAATAAAATAAAAAAAAAAAAAAAAACAACTGAAAGCTACCTCAGCTATGTTATGTTGAATATTTCATGGCTTTAAACCATTTTATGGATTTCAGATTTGTGTTACTTAGGCATGGCTGTCTCACTTCACCAGCTGGTAAGATACCTGAGGAACAGTTTTACCTTCTTCAGCTGATCTGAACAACAGAACAAACAGGGAGAACACATTCTCATTGATGTGCATATAGGAAGACTAAAGGATCTAAATTTGAAATCACTGCCACTCAATTTCACTTATATTGATGAGCTTAATGGAGTCAGATAGTAATAGATTTTAGTATCTTCAGTTTTGATTACCAAGCTTCTAGGAACCAGATATCTAACACCAAAATTCAACTGAAATGTAAAATGGAAAATTCATTTTTCAATAGCATTTCAATTTACTTGTTTTTAGCAGTCTGTTCCAGTAAAAAAATGGAATATAAAGAGAAGGAGCAAACCTGCATTTCATTATTGTTGGTGAGGAAAGGCTAGGAATTATTTTTTGGGCTATTTAGATTCATAGCCCCAGTTCTAATGTTTTCTGAGTTATAGATTAAGACTTCTATGTGAAGTTTTTTCCATAATACATTTTACATAATCCATTTATTCCATTCAAAATCATCACAAAATTTCTTTGCTTTCCTAGAAGACTTGGGAAGTCACTGAGTGGCAGGCCCTACTACACCAAATAAGGTTATGAAGACATAATCATTCTGTGGGGAGCCTGAAGCTCTTCCAGATGGACTGGAGGTAGTTTCCATCTCAGTCTTGCATCACACTGTGAATGGCAGATTGAGCAATAAAAAAAGAGGAAAAGGAGTTTGAACTCACCAGTAACTTGGCTTCAAGACAGGGCCCACCAGGTAAGCCAAGTGATTGTGACTTTTGAATGTGGGTACGGGAGGCAAATAAATCAAAACAACAACAACAAAGAAATTATAGCATTAAATTCACCTTATTTGTACATTAATGAGAATCTACCGAATGAGAACATTCAAATTTAATCCAAGGACAGATGATACCAATAAGTATTTTAGCATCCTGTTTGATCCAAGTTCACTAGCCCTGTGTGGGATTAAGGTAAATACAATGTCTTCACTACATCACAGAGGTGATTTTTTTTTATTACTTATGTGTTATTAATTTATTATTATTATTTTGTTATCCTCTCTCAGGACAAATCTAATTTAAAGCATTTTTGTTTCTAATTACAGATATACTGGTAAGGGTTGGTTGCTTGGTTGGTGGGTGGGTGTTTTTTCCCCTCTCTTTAAGGATAGCAATATTAAAATATTGCAGTTTACACTTGAAATTAAAAGTTTACATGGCTTCTTAGATCCCTTGGGGTGTCATTCAGCTTTTGAGTCATCACTAACAACCCTTGTCTGTTCCAAAGGCTGGTCCCACCTTTCAGTAGCTCAGGTAAAGCTGAGATCTCCCCCTATAAGCAGTCACATTTTTATTGTAAAAGCATACTAGGTAAAAAATAAATATATACAAATCCTGACTTCTATTTACTTCTTTTTTTTTCCTTCCCAGCTCCTCTCTGAAGTAGAACTCATGCCTGAAATGTCAGTGATATATTTATTTCCTACTTTCATGCATACTTGGGGTCACAAGCTGCAAGTTAATTCCTCTGGAATGTTTTGTGAGAGATAATCATGAATTTCTTCACAGTCTTAGAGAAAACTTCCAATACACTGCATCATACAGCTCCATAATCTTTTCAAAGTTTATCTTTAATTCCTTTTGCTAAATACAAACCAACTCTTCTCTTATTCACAGCCAAGTTAATACAGTAAGTAATAAATATCTTCAGGCACAAAATTTACAGCCTAAGTAAAGTTAGAGAACAATCAAACACATTTTATTTTTCAGTGCTACCTTCTGTTGACAGGAGTAGAGGAAGAAAATGATGGGTTTTATTAGACTACCATTCATATACAGCAAAATATTAAAGGTTATCTCAAAATATAAAAGATGTGTATTTTGAGATCACTTTTAATTTTGATGTCTGAATGCCTGTCATTAAATTAGCTTTGCCAGGCATTTGGTCAGTGTGATGTTTATACTCTCCTTCCAGGCAGCAAGGTTTTCAGGTTGATGGCGGAGAAATCCACAAAAAACCCCTATTTATTGTTATCCTTAATTCATCATTTTCTGCTGTTTATTTGCACTTTTCAGTGCTTTTACAGAAAAGAAAACTTTTAACTCCACATAGACCATAGAATGAGAGATAATCTCAGCCCAAAAGCTGAGATTTACCTGAGACACCTGCCCAAGTTAGGTAGAGCTGTAACACACTTTATTCAAGTGCCAAATCTCCCAGTATTGATGATTGGAGCTTTTTTCAAAGTATGCACTTTGCTCACAGACAACGGAGGAGGCAAAGAGTAATGAACATGTGTGTGTATGAACCTATATTTCATCCTGAAGTACTGGATGGTGTTTAAGATAAACCAATTCTCCTGATTTTTGTAGTTATTTTCTCTTTTTCATGACAGCTGAAGCATAGTGGACATTTTGTACTTCTTCTTTCTTTACCAGTGTATTCCTCCTGCAGCTGTGGACAACTTCAGGATCAGATCTGAAAGAAATAATCTGTGTTATCTATTAAATACTCATGCTGAATTCAGTGGCATTACCTTGATGTTAATGAATTAAAGTTCTTAACCTGCAAGACCTGCCTATTGACAAAATAAAACTTCTATATTTTGTTGCAAACACACATACAATGGTGTTCTCTTTTGAGATCTGATCTCTGGCTTGGAATATCTGTAGTTAAGAATTGAGAAGAGCAGATTTTGAACAGCATTTCATATCCTGGGAGTAGGATGATTTCAGTTAGGAAAAAAAGATTGGAAAGATATGGAAATTATACAAATTATACAATTATGGAAATAATTACATGTAGACAGAGCAGGCCACAAAGACACAATAGCTGATTTTGTTTGTCGATTATCCTGAAAAAATTTGAAAATTAAATCAGCTTTGATATGAACCTGAAATCAGTTTTGACATGAACCTGCCTTGGGGTCAATATTTGCAGACTGAGATATAAAACTGAAGAAATGGAGGCATTTGCTATTGTATTAGGCATAATTCAATAAGAAGAAAATCCAACTCAAAGCTAGTCCTTGCTTAATACAGATTCAATTAAAGACCTATTAATTCTTGAGAGAGTGGCTTCCTATCCTGTCCTCCAGGATTGTGACATTAACATTGATTTCTTTGTTGGATGCTTTCATTTTTGAGAGTGAAAGGGAGGAACTCTTCCTCTGAATGAACACCGAAGCATCACACAACTGATATTCCCAGAAGAATTAAACAGCTTTTCATCTTCTACACAAATTAACCTGTGTGGTTAACTTTGTCCAGCTGCCATGCATCCACCCATTCTCAGTCTGCCTCTTCAAAATGTTGGGGGACAAAATAAAACAAAATAAAATAGAATAGCTCATAGATCAAGAGGGCAACCCCTGACTTTTTCTCACAGACACCCTCCCTGTACCAAAACCTTTCCATGTACAGATAATACAGTTTGCTGCACTGATTTTGGGCAATTGAGGTTCCCATTCTCACACTGACGACCCAAATCATGGTCCATCCACTGCCACCCCTTGCTCCTGGCTGATGCTAGTGGGAAGTGTTCACAGGCATGGCATATGAATTTGTTCAGTCTGTACCTGTTTATCCTTTTTCCCCTGAGGACCTTTCAGGAGCTTGCTGTGGGCTGAGAACATTTTTTCAGTGTGCCACATATTGCTTGTTGTCATGCACTGGGCATTCACATTGTCAGGAGAAGTAAACTTGCAGGATACAAGAGAAAAACAGCAGCAACTCAGAGCTTCCAGTGGGGCATCAATGTGAGTCACTCAGAGCAGGTTCATGAAGCTTATTCTCCTCTATCTGAAGAGGGTCACTCAAAGGTTGTTAATTAGGAAAACAAAGAATTTTCTCAGTTTTATGCCTTTTGTGTCATAATTTGCATTATTTATCTGTGGCACAGATATCTAAGATATTTTAAACGTTTTTTGTTTGTTTGTTTTTCCAGAAGAAAAAAAGAAACATCTTCTGGCATAAACTACTATCTAGTTTGTATAAATAAATCATTTAACGTTAGTTTTTCATCAGGTGTTGCTTTGAGGAGGAAAAGTTCCTGCTGTTCCTTTGCAAGGGCTGGGGAAAGCAGAATGTGGAACCAACCTGAGCACATTTGAAGAAGAAAGAAAGTAATAGGTACAATGTATATGAAGAATAAATGCATGAAAAAACATTAATAATATTAAAAGTAGTCTGCAGGTATAGAGAGGGGTTCTTTAAAATTATACTTTATGCTGGTTGCTAAAGTGTTGTCTGACTTTGAAGGGTTCATGCTTCCTCTTGCACACACGCTATGAAAGCAAATGATGAGAAATAGGTGAGCAGGGAGTGGAAGTTGTGCAACATAAAGATGGCAGAAAGCCTTAGTTGTGCACTGCCAATACAAATGTCATTATATTGTCAAGAATATGGAAAACACTGGCTAAGAGGAGGTAACTCGAGGTGAGTGTTGTACATTAGTAGAACTGTTCATTAAAAGTATCAAAACTACCTCCCAGAGCGGAGTTACTTTGGTGGCCACCAAAGATAGTCAGGTCTTTGAGTTGTTCCCATACAGACACACACACAGAGACCCCTTCCCATGGTGTCCTTCTTCTGATAATGGCTGATAACCTTCTCTTGTCTGCTCTGCTACAGCTGGGTTTAGTTATTATTATACCTGATTTTGATAAGCATTAAAATATGTACAAACACCTCAAAATACTGACAAATGTTGCAAAAATGTCTCCAGTCTCTGCGTCAGACAAGTTAACATAAAAATTAGCAGATGGGTCTTGGTCCAGCATGGATCAATGTGCCCAACATGGAGTCAAAGCCATTACGTATAATTACACAACCTGAGCTCATAATTCTTTCTTTTTCCCTTCAGAGACTAATTTTTTCAGATATCTAGAAATGGATGGGAACATCTCGTGTCTCCATAAATATTAAAGGAAAGCCAGGTACCTTAGGCACACAGACATCATTGTTATTAGGTTCTTTGATGGTGCAAACTAGGGAGATCTGTTTGAATAACTGCATTTTCTGGGGAGGAATGTGGTTCTCTGACTTCTTGTTTTACTCATGGTAACCAAACCTTATTGCAACAGAGCAACAACCTCTGAAACCTTGAAATTTCTTCAACTACAAGTAAAACACAGGATTTCTGCCTCCAACTATAAATGTACAGTTCAGTTGGCATACTTGGCAGTGGATACATATATCTTGAGGTATGAAGTTGGTTGATTTCAGTTAAAGTAATTACACACAGTGTTGTTTACTTAGTGATGTATTTTCCTAGTGACATGGTATTAAGAATGTAAGCCATAATGTTGCATACTTATGGGCCAGCTATGCTGACTCCATAAATAAATAATTGTGCAGCTAAATTACTTGGCCACTCAGTATATATTATACTGGATAACACTGAAAGTATAATTAATAAATAATGAGATTGTTAACTGTAGATTATCATTCCTGTATTTGCTGCATAGATCTCATTCTAGAAAGCAAATAAAGCAAATATAAAAGATAACAAAAAAAAAGTTAGTTTATTTTAAAATGCCATCTTTTCTTTAGAAATAAGAATCTGAGTCACACTGTGGTTTCAAATAGTCGTAAAAGTGTTTGGCTTGTAAGTTTTGCTTATTTTTATTATAGCATATTAGATCTCTTGCTCTCATCCTGTGAACACAGAATGCTGAATAGATATGTTGAAGATTAAACTATGTCTGGAAAATTTCCAGGACATCTGTTCCAAGATTTAGGTATTCTAATTCCTAGGACTTACAGAGTATAGTAAAGTTTTTAATCACATTGAAAATATGACTGTCCTTGACTTCTTACACATAAAGAAATAAAAGTAAGTTATATAGCACTGAAAGTAATTTTCTCTCTACCTCATATCAGGTTATACCCTCAATTCCTTCACCAGCCTGAGGTACTTCAAATATTTCAGAGACTTAGATCATACCAATAGTTGTTCATCTCCCATCCTAAAATGTGGCAGAGTTTATCCCGTTCTGGTACCTTCAAGAAGCTCAAGAAGACAGACATCACCAGCTGTTACTTTACACCATGCAAATATGATTGTGACACAAAATGATGCTTAATTAGATTAGGAACAATCAGTGAGGCATATTTCTATCAACTTTCTCAACTCAGAGTGTTTACTGACTAACATGAATGAACGGAATCCTGGTGAGTTTGATTGGTGTTGGACAAACTGCTCATTATAATTTTCTTTGAAAAACTCTGCTTTGATGTGGGGTTTTTTTTCCATTTAAAAAGGGTGAATGAATGGCATTTGTTTCTTTTAAATGCATTTAGAATATATAAGAGTTCAAAACTTTAATCAGACAATAATTCAATCTAATTGGTTGGTTGTTCTTTTCATCACTTGACTCTCCATTTGTTATTTGCTCATTGGTTGTGTTGTACAATGAGCCATTGGACATCTTAGCATGACAGAAATCTTTAAATGTCTTGAATGTTCATAAAATATTACTGTTTTCTTCATGGCCGTACTGGTTGTAACAGAAACTGGTAGTGTGGAATGTACACAGTTTGCTTTATTTCACTGCTTTAAAGGTGAAGGGTTTAGTCTAATTAAAAATAAATCTCTTTTTTCAGTGTAACTTTGTCCACCTATTCTAGTAGTGACATGATCTTCAGTGTCTTTCTGTCATGACATAACAAATAATTAAAAATAATATTAATAGAAGATAGGTTTTTCTTAATGTGGGGATGGAGATGTAGACTAAAAAGAATTGAAGTTACCAACATTTTAAAAGAGGATAAATTAATCAGGTAGTTATATTTTTGGTAGTCTGATACTGATCCTGGGCAAAAAATGGAGCAGCAGACAAGGGGTCCAATTAATATAAAATATATATTAAAAAAAAAGTAAATTAACATCAATCAACACTGAAAAAAAAAAGGTCCCCAAGCTAACTTAGTATCTTGAGTAACAATATGAAAAAGCTTAACTAATGAAGGAAGTGGCAGGAGAGCAATAGATGACAACTGGACATTGACTTTGTAACATACAGTTAAAATATAGATTTTAAAAAAAAAAAAAAAAAGAAAATTGATTACCCCTCAGGTTTCATAAGGCAAATGTGAACGAAGGCCACAGTGAGTGCACATTTCATTTCTTTTCAAGTATACCAGTCCTTGCCCATATGTTGCATCATTACCAATGATCTAGGCTAATGATCTAAGTCTATAAGTCTATAATTATTGAGTAGATTTTTTACTCTGATAGCAAAGATTTCAGTGAAATAATAAATAGCAAAGACACAGGTCATTTCTAGAGAGATACTTTTGTCAGTGGGTAAACGCATTTTGCTGTAGCCAAATGTAAAGTCCCTCGTTATGTGGTTGTTAGCTATTAGCTGTGGTTGTGGTTGTTGCTGCAGGATAAATATATCTGTCCCCGAGGAAATTAGTTCTAAAAAAGAATTAAGGATCATTTCAAATCACCAGATAAAAATGAAGACCCACTAACCAAATGGTTTTCATTTTACTAAGAAGGGTCAATTGAGAAGAAATTGATACTACCTCAGCTTCTACAGACAAGAACTTTCTAGAATTCTGGTTTCCAATCTTCAATCAACTGCTGAAAAAATACTGAAAAACTAAAAGAACACGGAGAAGAGCCTTGAGAATAAATTGAATGGTTGGAGAATACAGAGAAGAACGCAGGTAGTTCCATATGTTGAAATCATGAAAAGAAAGAATAAACAGTTGAATGAAAATCTCAAAGAACAGAAGTGGAAATGTGGGACAGGATAATAAAAGACTTGAACACTCTGTCTATTTGATAACTGGAAAACCAAATCTGATTCATGGAATATTTCCACCTTTTCTTCTGGAGGGGAAAATAGCAAAGATAGCAGTAATGTAACCTGCACAAATAAACACATTTTCATGAATATGCACAAAACTAGGTAGGGATCTGCTGCTGTGTCCATGTCCCAGAGAAGAGAAAAAAGAGAATGGTGTGGGAGGACAGAACATCTGGAAGTTGTGCACGCTTCAGTTTATTGGGACATATTCTGTTTTTTCAACCACAGCAAAGTGAGAACCTGCACTCAATAAGTGCCAGACACCCAAGCAAAAGGCAAACTGTGTTCTTCTCGAGCCAACAGAAATATTTACCAAACTAGCCTGACCTGTGAGGATCGTGTGGGCAAATGTTTCCCAGGATACCACACTCAGGGTGATCACTGACGACTTTTTGGAATTAAGCCTCCAGATTTATTTCCTTAAAAGATTGACATTGATGGATCTGTGACAGGGATTACATTCCCAACCAAGGTAATCAACCGCTCACTGTGCTGTGCTTGCACATTAGTTAACGACGCCCACCCTTGTGATCATCTGTCTTGCACAACCTCTGGAGACACCAGGCATTTCTCTTGCTGGACACCACTGTCTTTCTTTCATTGCCAACTTATAAGAGACTCTCATGTGTTCAATTAAATTCTCATTTACTTCCCTTTAGCTCCTCTGACACCTTTTCCAAAAGGAGTTAGGTGTTTCCTGCTGAGATTACTAATGTAACAAATGGAGACCTAATAAAACAGGCTGCTCTCAAATCCACACCACCATTGCCCTGAGGTAGTTCAAGAAACTGTGCTTTTATCAGAAAGCCACATTGAAGGCTCCAGGGTCATCATTATCTTTTCAGGCCTGAACACCAGTCTCTGCCTTTATTCCCTTTTCTGGATGACAGTTCTGAAGGGCTGACGTTAATCACCAACAATCGCATGATGGCATGTAATTGCATATATCAAAAAATATTCATCCTGGGGGCAGCTGCCAGTGCTAGAGCACTAGATATCAATCCAATTAAATCCTAACATGGAGATAATTGTTTGCTACTCACTCCAAGGAAGAGAATGACATTAATGCTATGTCCCACAAGTGACCTTTACGTCAGCTGGCCTCCATCAACTAATTATGAGGGTTATGGTCATATCCCACGTCAATCACATAGATTCAGCGTACTGAGCTAAACACAGAGACTCAAGTGAAAGTAAGAATTAAAAGGTTTTTTTCCCAAAATTAACTTTTAGGAATAATTCTGCTGATTTTAGAAATTAATAAGAAAAGTGCTGATTTAATTCCGACAACACAGAAGAAACAGTTGAAAACGAAAACAGGGACATGGATTCCCATGTAAAGAAAAGAGGAAGAAACAGTAAGAAGATATATGAAAATTTTCAAGGTCTATTATAAGCTCATAACCCTTTTTCTACATTGATTCAGATACAAATGGGAGTTATGGATAGAAGGGAAAGAAAACCTACGGGCATGAATCTGTGAGCTGGGACCAGTTGAGCTGCTCTTTCAGCTCAAATGACAAAGTGAACACAAAGAAATGGAGAAGTGACAAAATCTGTCCCCGTCTTTCTGTGTGTGGAGGCATTTGATCACCAGCTTCTGTTCTGTTTATTTAATTACTGAGGGGCCTAACATCCATGATCAGTGCATGTGAACGTGGAATTCCACCTTTGTGTGCACGGAGAAAGTCATTTACATGACATTGTCTTGGTGCTGTAACAAGATAGTTTTCAAAATCCTTTTGCTATAGTTACAGGTTCTTTAATTAGCAAAGAATACTGCAATTAGTGTCTTTGCACATTCCAGACATCATTACTGCTACATTACCCATGCACTTCACTTGCTTCAATGGTTTTGAATTAAGTATAGTTCACATTCAAGGTTTCTCTTTTAACTTTTTAAATTCTCCATTATCTAGATTAATATTATGACCTGGATGATACCCTTCTCATTATTTCCTCCAGATCATGTTCTCTAGTCTGCTCCTGTAGGTCTTTCTCCTTTTTGTTTTAATACATTGTCTTTTTTTAGCAGCAAATTTTCAATCTTTTTTTATCCAAATGCATTTATGCTTCGTCCCAACTTAATTAAAATTTACTATTAAATTGTAGTCATTTATGTCTGTTTCTAACTTTGCAATTTAATTTAAACTTTCAGTTATTTCTGTTGAACTTCAGGGATTCTTTTAATTTTTACAAAGGAGAGAAAAATCTCTTTTCAGTACACATGGTGAACTCTGAGCTCTAGGAGATACATTTTTTATAATTATTATTGCAAAAATCTAATTCTGTAAAAATTTATCCCAGAATTATTTTTTGTGTGTCTGAATAATTTGCACTGTGAAGTTTATTTTTGATGTTCTTCAACCAGAGGTTGTGGTTTTATCTTCCAGCAAGCTGCTTAGCTGTCCATTCCTTACTGCAATTTTTCATAGACTTTACATTTAAAATCTGCATCATCATGTCTTAACAACATAAGGATCAGAGCTGCCTGGAGATGAGCTGAGTCCAAAGAAGGTTTGATCCAAAGCCATGGGAGTGAAAGGATCCTTGAATTTTTCTGCTATGCCACTGACTTGGGAAGGATGAGAATGACCCCAGACCTGTCCCTCAAGGGTTTTCTCTTTGAAAAGAGAGATGTAGGAATTTTTAGAGTACTATTTTAAACATGTGGTTTGGGGGAAGGAGGATTTTCACCCTAAGAGCACCAGTGTCCCCCCCACTTACTTTAAGTAGAACAAAGGGTGTACTCATTTAGACCCACAGCTGATCTGGCCAGATAAAATGAACCCAGTGCAACTTTTATTTCATGATCTCATAACTCTCCTGGCTCATGCACCCAACACTATTGTTAATTTTGTTGCAGGAATTATTCCCATGAATAATTTGATGATTCAAATAATTTGAAGTTGATCCTCACTGTTCAGGGAAGATCACGTGCTACAGGTAAAACATCACACGTGGGTACATGAAAGACTGAAGGATCCTGGCTGACCTTGACTTTGAATGCTGATATTCACAACCTGGAAAATATTCCTGTTACAAATTTGAATGCGTGGACATAATTGCACTTATTAATCCTGTTATCTTAAATATTGAACTTGCATGGGAAAAGAAAGTCCTGCTGCAATAAATTGTAGACCATATGAGAAAGCAGTTCAGGAAAAAAAACATTCTTTTTGCATAATAGATCAATACAGAAAGAGAATAAATTTCAATGCCAGTGTTACATGGGAAGTCTGTGCAAGAGGCACATTTTGAAACAGACTTTGAAGAGCTTTTTCCTGGGGTTTAAGTAAACCATTAACCCCCCTTTTCAGCCTGCTTCAAGAATTTAGACCAAAATTAAATTTATTCTTTTTAACTCAATCCTGTCTTATATGAAACACTATTGGAGAGCTTCTGTCATTTTAAACTGCTATTTATTTTGTGCTAATGAAAGAAGACATACAGACCATTATTATAAAACAAATCCTTGACAATATCAGCAATATCCATCTTCTCAAAGCAGTATTTTGGAGCACAGCTATTCATTTTTCCCTCTTCATTAAAACATTTTATCATGTTAATTATCATTGTGACAATTTTAATATTAGAACTCATTTTACGACCTGCAAAATGAATTCCTTTAAGGATTGTCCTCCTCATACATTACTCCTTCTGAAGTTGCTCAAACACAAGTACAGTCAGAATAGCTTAAAAAAAAATGTTTTCTGTTCACTGATACTTCGGATTAGTAAATAAATCATAATTTTCAGTAATTCTTCTGCATTAAACTAATTAGTAGATGTTTTCTCAAGCTCTACATACATGCTTCAAAGTCAAAGAAACTCTGTTGTTCAGAGTTGAAGAAATTCAAACAGAACATGTATCTCTATGGCTTTTAAAAACATGTTATGTCTGTTTATATATAGCAATGTCATTTATTGGTGTGTTTTTTCCCTATGGTGAAAAAAAAAGCCAAATTTCACAATATGAATTTTGAGTCCCAGTCATGCTCCATGTTTTGAAGCTATCCAGGGGAGGCCAGGAGAAATGAGGGAACGTTTTCCTCTTCATTGCCTGGTCAAAAAGATCTCACCAAATAGACAATGTTAAGCTCATATTATGCTCAACACTTCTTTGGAGGAGAAAACAAAGATCTTTAATAAGCAGAAGAAACCTCTTTCAGGACATTAAATCCATCTCACAATAATGTTTTTAAGATCAATGTGTTTCATATTCAAGTGAAATAAGAAAAAAAAAAAGGAGGAAAAAAACAAAATGAGAAGTGTGTGCACAGGCTGATAAAGGAAATTTGAGAGTGGCCAGGGGAAGCTAAGGTGTGCAATTCAGCTGTGGTTTTTGATAAGTATCTTGAAGTGGGGAGGGGAGTAAATGTTTCTCTTCATCTGCTATGGAAAAAAAAAGAAAAAAAATATTTGCAAAATAAGATTTTGCAAATCTTAAAGTAACATTCAAAAAAAGATCTGTTCCCACTTCATAATCATGTTTCTTCAGTGATGCAGTCAGCACAGATCTCGCAGACAGCAGTTCTAATCAGCAATAAAACTGGTTTCCCCTGTTCTTACCCAAGAACACGTCCTTCAGTCATTCCAAAAAGAGGAATTGTTGATGTTTGCTATGTAATGGCTTAACTCACACTTAAGCTGCATATCCCAGGGATTTAGCAGCTTTGGGGACATCTTCTCTGGGATAAAGAACAAGGCATTTAAATGCCTTTATCTGAGCTGCTCATGGTATGCCCTGCTCCCAGTGGTTGCTTCCACCCACAAGAGCCACTGACAATTTTAATTCACTGATAAAAACATCTTTAGAACTCGTTCAGAAGAAGGGAATTAAGAGGTTTACCAGAAGATCTAACCTACTATTTGTAACAAAATTGATCTTGGAGAGAGGATTGAGGGCAGCAATAACACAGCATATGTCCCTGGTGGCAGTCAAACACCATTTGTGGCTCTCATTACGACAGATTTATTTCTTCCAGTTCTCTTCTCCTTAGTGTTCTTCTGCCTATTCCACATCCAATGCATATATGTGGTGTTTAGAGCAAAAAAATGCTGTATATGAACAGAGAAAGTTTAATTCCACCTCAGGTCCCATAATTCCTCAGTCTGACTTCCAGTATTTTTCTGTAAAGTCCTTATGAAGAGTTAGTGAATTTCAGACTACGAGAACTGTTTGTTCCTGCTGAACAGGTAACATGTACTGCTCCTGAAGCATAAGCCAACAAAAGTATTTTCTGAATGAATTTATGAATCAAATATATCTACTTGGAAGCCTTAAGATAAAAGAAACTTGAAACAGAAATATGAATCCTGGGCCTTGGAGAGAGAGAGAGAAAAAAAATGACAGTCCTCTGTGACAGTAGCTGATAACAACAGACACATCCACACTCTGCAGTTATTTATTAGAGCTCTTTGGTGCTGTGTGTTGTTCTGCTTTTAGAGAGAGAAAGGTTTGTTAGTATGAGATGAAAGAGACTTGTAACTCTTTCTACACAGTGTGCATGTGGATTTTTGGGGCTTTGGGTAGGGGGGTCAAATTGCAGTATTAAGTTCTGTACTCTGCTTCATGCCATGTTACTTTTCTGCAACCCACCACCTTCCTGGAGGACACAAGTTTGTTCAGGTGGTCACTCAAGATCCACCAAGGTAACAGGCATGGAAAATTCTGTTGAGACACACAAGCCCTTTATTTTTCAGATTTTTTTTTCACTTGTGTCAGACCTGTGGGTAGCTTTAAACTAATAGAGCTTGTTGCAGTTTGAATCCATACACAGTGAGATTTTGTGTGTTTGCAAATATTATTGTTACATGCCCTCCTCATGGAGACCATAAACATTCCTTCTCATCTCTTTCCTGTGTAAGGACAAGAAATTATGTTGATTGCTTTTCCAGAAAGGTAAATTAAGGCAAGTGCACATGATGGATGCAGTTCAACCTCCAGATTAAGGCATTCAAATGGTTACATCTGCATGTGATCTAAGTGTCTAAACTTTCATTCCAGCCCATGTTCATCCAGCCAGTACAGACAGGTGAGTCTAGGAAATGTTCAGGTGGTCAGATGGAATCATCCATGTTGTCTAAAATGCTTCCCTAAATTCCATTGCACTGGATGTCCACAAACTGTAACAGCTTAGATACGAGATTCACAACACAGTCACCTGCAAGTAGGGACCTACATTTAAAAACTTTCATCTCTGAGTTGAATCCCAGAGAACACCCAATTAACATCTCACAGGACGTGTACACATGACATGGAGCAGAGATGTTCACAAAAACCAACATTAATTAGCTTAAATATCTCACTATTATGGTAATTTCACTATTTATCCCAGATAATTGATCATGCAAGGTAGACATCTTCTATGCTACAGCTGGAAAATCTCATTTTTTTTTCAAGGACTAGCCCATTAGAAAAATTATCTCCTAGCTTTTAATACATGCTAAATATCATTGACATAAAAAAGTTGTGAAATTCATTACTACTGTTATGCATGTGTCACATCTTGGCTGACTTTTCCCAAGGATACTTAGATCATGAAAAAGACTGAAACAGAAGCAGACATAATACATTATTCAAGGTTAGTTAAACTAAAGACTGAACTTGCTTTGGCATTCCCAAACAATTTTATTCCAACCTCACACTAAGACAGGAGAGAAAAACAAAATTCTCTGTTTGAAATGAAAATGGCAGGGAAGGATTAATTTTTCCTGAAGCCTGCAGAACTTTTCCTGCTTGCCCTGGGCAGATTTCTATGCATGTTAACAAGGTCCTTATATGATCTCTGTGACTTCTGGAAGATTAATCTCATCCACAGTTTTACATCTTCAAGACACTGATCACCCCAAGAGGGTTTTTTTTTGTGTACCTATTAAGATAAATTTGTACTGGTTTTGATTAACTAATCAGAACTAATTCCACAGCTTCATTAAAACGATGCTAACTGTTCACAGAATGCCACCTTCACTGTATTGCTTGTAAAAGGAGCTTTGGGTGTCAAACTCAGATGCATGTATATAAATAAAATGAAGGGAAATATCTGCTCAGATGAATCCCCAACCTTTAACGTACCTCTCACATTTTGCACCTACCTCTTGGCGGAAACCTGGACCGGTGTTGAAAAACAAATGATGGGCACACACTGGGATGCAACCCAGAGATGTCCAACTGCCCCAGCATTTTGTGGTCAGGGTACCTCCAATCCACAGCTAAAGCAGTATCTTCCCAATCTCCAATTACCTGATGTCTATTGGTTCAGTGGCAGTTCTGAGCTCCTCTGGCTTACAGGAACAACAATTACAAGTTGACCTTTTCCATACTTTTCAGTGCTCTAATTTATCTCATATATCTCAGACTGAACATAGAAAACCTCAAGTAGAGGTCATGAGACAGATGATGGATCCTCAAAATTGTATATATTCCCCTCTAGTTGTAGACCAGGTCAGAGCAAGTTCTCTATTTCTGAATTATTAATTCCTTTAAATAATTACCAGACACGCCATTCAATTATCCTTGATTTTCACATCCCATTTAAAGGTCACTAGGTTTTAGAGTCATCCTTAATTTGGCATAAAAATTATCTGTCCTTCCCAGCTCTGGCTTTACATCCCTGCAATCTGAAAAGCACAAAATCGACTTTGACAGTGTTAACTCTTTAGTACAGTGGAGGTGGCTGTGGCAATCCTCTCTGTACTTTGTCTTGTCACAAGATATTGTTCAATTATTTAAATTCAAAGAATTAGCTCAGCTGTTTTAAATAAATTATACCTCTTCCTCTTCCTCTTCTCCTGGTATACCATATTTCAATATTTATATTTATTGAATATATAAGAACAAAAGCCACGTAGAAGATTGTAACACAGTGACAAATCCTGCTATCCTGAATTAAATACTCCTTTATCTTTGTGAGAGTTATTCAACAATAGAAGATAACCTCATTTTATTTTATTTATGATGTCCTTTGGGTCACAGAGAAGTGTGATTTCTCATAGAACAACTGAGCTTTCAATATGCAGAATAAAAAGCTGAATATTCTCAGCTATGCTGCATGACTGATTACTATCCTTTCTTCTTTCCTCCAGGTAACACCAAATTAAATTGTTTTCAGTAAAAACATATAAAATATAATTAACCTTAGTGACCCTGTTATCCTCAGTGTCCCTTAATCCACCTTGTACAAGGTGGAGAGAAACAATTCTTTCTATAATTACTAAAAATTCTGTGATAACACACAGAGTTATCCAAGTGTTACTGTATCACAGGTAACAACACTGAGCTGCTGTCAAATTTCTAGCAGTGGTGTGGGAGGACAAGCCTTTTTGACACTGGGTTGTGAGTTCAGCCAGCATTGCCTTATGAATTCATTTTGTAGCTTGAAACAACCTGGATTAGTTTGAGCTGTAGCTCTGCTGGAGATCCTGTGCACACCATTTTTCCTGTGTGTTTGTCTCCCTCCCTGTCAGATGGGTTGATAACTCCTGCCTGCCTTACTGGAGTGCAGTGAAGATCAGGTAGAAATTTGATAGAGAAATTATCTCATGATTTTCTGACATTAGAAGTGATACAAACCACAAAGATACCAACAGTTTTGTGTCTCTAGAAATGGATCCTACCAGTCCTTAACACTGCTGTTCACAGGAAAACAATGATTTATTTGCAGACTGATACCTGGCTACAAAGATCTGTGTGGATGGTCGCTCTCTGTGAGAAGGAAGGATGAAGAAATTAATTTGGAAACTGATGGACTAAGTTTAAAATCCGAGGTACCAGTTATTACCATAAGTCCTTCTTCCATTTAGCAGCTCTCCTGAAACATCAGAAAGCAAATCCTTTACCCTCAATTTTAGAAACCCATCAACTTAATGAAGAGTTGTTGCTGTAGGACTAGGAAAAAACTGCTAAAGGTCCTTGTGTCTTTGGGTTTTTGTCATCATATTTTCAACCATAATTATTGCAAAATATCTCTTAAAATTCTGCATTCCTTCAGATCTGCAGACAGCAGCTGTGAGAATGCACTCTATTCACACCATGTTAAGTGTGAATTTCCAGTGGACTCAAGTTCCATCAAATACCTGAGTAACACTAAATATAGATGGTTACAAAGAACCCCAGGTGAGTCTAAACATCTAAGGAGATCATACTGTCAATACCAGATAACACAGAGGTCACTGCTCTTACTGCAGCTGAAGCTCAGCTGCTGTTATGATTGACTTCCATGTACCAAGGCAAAAACCAGCTTTCCCAAACTCTTTTCATCACCACATTTTCACGAGCTTGTCTTTTCAGTTTGCTTTGAAGCTGCAATTAGTAAAATTAATTTATTAGCTTAGCAGTTCTTTCATACCTGTTTGCTTTTTCATTTGTCTTTTCTATTGCCAGTGAAGAGACAAAAGGAGAAAATCACATCTGATAGACAGTTCATCACTCAACTGGCATGTGGATGCCTTCTTTAATGATACCAAGAGTATCCCAAAATAATTCTCCAGTTCCTGGGGAGGGTGAAGGAAAGAGGAACTAAAGGTAAGAGATTAGGTCCTAAGTTTCCTGCAGAAAACTCCAATCCTTTATAAACCAATAATAAATTATTTCCAACTGTGTGTTTCCAAAATTATTGATCTCTTCCTCTCCACCAAAAAAGATACACAAAGGGATTCAAGCAGCTGCTGTGTCCATAGAACTTAGGTAGTTATCATTCAGAAACACAAAGCCCAGAGTTACAATTAAATCTTCCCTCTGTCAGGCTCTGCAAAAACAAGCAGATGTAGAAGGCACATTACAGTAAACAGAGCTGAAAGAAGGAACAGATATAATCTCTGTGCCTCCTTTATGGGGATAAGCCAGGAAGATCAGCATATTCTCTAAAGCAGCTGTGTGAATCCATGTTTGTTCTCTGCAGGATATCTATAGGGGTCCTCGCTGTCCTACAAGGAACCCAAGCTGAGTGTTTTTATGATCCCATCCAATATTTCAACAGAAATAAAGAAATTCATTTTCTGTCTCCTGGAGACCAAAGTCAGCAGCAACATGTGGGCCATGCTGGTAAATTCCCTTTCCTTGTTTCATCTATTGGCAAATGCTCCCTATCTAATATTTCTATCTGTAAATTTTATATTTCATTACCCAAAGTGAAATCACAGCTGTGACTCCAGGGAAAAAAAATCTCAGAACAAGCCTGCCAATCTTGTGTTTTCATTCCAGGCTAGAAGTAAGGAATCACTGTGATAGCTGAAAGCAGCAAATCTCTGTACACAGCACTGCTTTCATCATGCTCTCTCTGTCAGAACTTGTTTTGATTTCTTTTCGTATTCTGTTATGAATAAAGGTTATTAAATATATTGGGTTTGATTTTGTGACTGTTTCCTTGAGCTACATGAGAAGGGGCTTGACTGATGTCTATAGACATAGTTTAGTCATTTAATGCAAGAACTAAATCACAATGTTTTCTATGCATGTATTAATGAAACCTTGCAAACATCAGTAAGGGCTTTTTGTTTTGTTTCGTCTTCTTTTAAGAGAAAGCTATGTAATAAATACTGAGCAACTGGAAAACTTTGAAACACAAGCATAAATCCAACAAAATACCTACTGATGAACTCAAAAGGAAAAATCAAACTTATGGAGGGGTGAGCAAGCAAGATTTGCTATTTCAAAGAAATGTATACTGTAGTACCATATATTAACTCTATTTTGGAGTGTAGTTCAGTATCATAACCCCCCAATTATCTGGAAGAAGGGATTCACTGATACAGATCTTTTTATAGCACCAAGTCCTAGAACACTATGAACTCATATTGCAGGATGTTTGCTCAGCTGTCTGATTATTCTGTTTTATGAACAGCTTTATTTGAGGGATGTTTTCTGCACTCAGTTTCACTGTGGCTTAGGCTCTGAGAAATTTCCATTACATTGAGCATCCTGGGATTTATTGAGTAGAAAGTGCTGCTGAGGGAAGGACTTTGTCTTCTCTCTAAAGCTGGGACTAGTAAGGTGAACTCCCCACTTCTGGCTAGCCTTGGGCTGTATCCACTCCTGATTACTCTTACTATTTATGAGTTATAAATGTGACCTAGCAGCTTTAGCCTCATTATGTTTAGCACAGCACACACACAGAGAATATTTTACTCTTTGAGTCACAATTCCTGCAAATACGTATCAGAGCAGCTTCACTAAGACATTGCCACCCTCAGAAAGAATGAAGCAGTGATAGTATTTTCTATAAAGTGATGGGGGATTGGTTTAGTAAGCATCACAAATATTACAATTTTTCCCCTTGGCTTACCTTAAGGAAAACAATAAATTGGATCTAACAGGTCTTCTGGAAATGAGTTCAATAACAAATGCATCACATGCTCTTCTAATTACTTCTGCCCATGCAGTAAAATCTGCAGGCCAAGCACAGTTTTTTAGAATGTGCATGTCTAGTAGGAAGGGGTTTCAATTAAAATTGGATTTACTCATCAGCAGTCGTAATATATTGTTATTATTACTATACTATTACTGTTATTTATTCTGTTTTAACAAAGCAGAAGGTGACAGAAAGTGAGGATTTGAGAATCTACTAACTACATATTCAAAACCAGTAGTAATTGCAGTTGATTTCTGTGCTTTTCAGACCAAGCTGTAAGTACAAGCCCCATAGTTTTGAACTATCTCTGACACAGAGTTAAAATTGAGGGATTTGATCCTCTGGTTCTGGATACATAGATTTAGTTTATCCCAGGTAAAAGAAGGCTGTCAATAAGTAATAATAAAAAAAAAAAATCTGGAATTACTTCAGATTACTTTCAATTAAATCTCATTTTAAAATATTTTTACTTCTTGAAAAAATGGCTTCATTCCAAATTGTTAGTAATAGTTAATTTAAAACTTCCTTATGCCATAAAATTTTATTTTCTTTGGTTTGGTTCTTTTTTCTAACTACCAGCAATGTATGATCAATGGAAATGAGAAGACACTCCAATAACATCAACAAAAATGCTGGCAAGTAAAAGAAGTTAGCCTGCTGATTGCACGTGACTGCAAGTCAAAAAAATCCTTTAACTTTTTTATTTCAGCTTGAAACATTGCAGTTGGATGTTCTGAGGGTTTTTTCCTCCTGATTTTCTTCCTTCTACCTACTCTAAAAAGTAAACAAACCAAAGCAAGGATGCTCTTTTGGGATGAGTATTTACTGTCATGTGAACATAGAGCTTCAGTGTATCACAAGTGGGGCATCATTTATTCAGAAATGCTTTGAAAAATTGCATTCTCCAGATTTTCTGCATAAATAAGAGGGATCTGCTTGTTTTATAACTGAACTGAGTCCTATGAAGCACAAGCCACGCTCCCAAACTATCAATTCAAGGGATTCATTTAGAGCCAAGAACCTTTAAGGCTGTCTGGTTGACAGGGAGCATATTTTATTATAGTCTTTCACTTCTCCCATTGTGTAGGAAGCAATTCTACACTGGTAGTTTAACCTTCATCTACAAAGAGCAATTGTTCTTCCCATGAAGCCTGTACTGTTTTCACTGCAGGAATACACTGAAGAAGTTATTAATGGCAAAAGTTACAGAAAGAACAGTATCATTATAGCAAACACTGCCAGTTAAATGCAGATAAATAAGGGTTTTAAAGGTATAAAATTCCTAAAATCTGGGAGGTGGGTTTTCTGTGTTTTTGTTTGGTTGGTTGGTTGGTTGGCTGGTTGGTTGGGGTTTTATTTGTTTGTTTCTTGGTTTGGTTGGTTTTAGGTTGGATTTTTTTTGTTTGGTTTGAGTTTAGTTTTGTTGTTTTATTATTCCTTTTCCTGCTTCTCTTTTCTGGCTTTCAAACACCTGGTGAATCTCTTCGGATGTAACTCTCCAGACCTACATAGTGACATTCAACCGAAAAAAAAAGTAAATCAAATCTGTGTTTGTTGGAGTATTTATGAAAGGTGGTGATAGTAGAAGAAGGGTTATATATCTGGTTCTACAAGATTCATTGTGTCATGCACTAAGAAATTGCAAGATCAATACAGATACAGTGTTGGGAAATGTTCTAAATCCCAGGCTTCATTATTCCGGAAAATATATTTCTCAAGGAGTTTCCACATTAAATTATGTTTTCTATGCTTCTGCTGTTCTGAATGAGGGTGTCTTTGCAGATCTCAAGCAATTTGGAGGAATTAAGTCACTGTTTTGGCAAATCCTGTTGCTTTGAATCCTTTTGTCAGTCTTGTTCTACATATTCCTTGGCAGGTTCCCCCATCATTGCGTTGCTTTGCAAAGAGTGGACAATGCTTTTACTACGTCCTCCTCCAGCCACTTAAAGGCAGATTCACTGTCATAGTCCAAAAAAGGAGTTACAGAGTCCACAGAGTTACATATTCAATAGAGATGAGAGTTTAAACCCATGACTCCTATTTCCAGACAAGCATCTTACTCCTGGTTGCACATTAACAGAGCTGTGAAATGAAAGGCTGGAGCACTTCGATGAAGACAGGCTGAGAGTGGTTGTTAAGCCTGCAGAAGAGAAGGCTTCAGAAAGATCTTCCAGCACCTTCCAGTACCTAAAGGGGCTCCAAGAGAGCCGGAGAGGGCATTTTGATAAGGGCAGGGAGTGACAGGACAAGGGGGAATGGCTTCACAATGACAGAGGGCAGGTCTGCATTAGATATTAGTAAGAAATTCTTAACTGTGAGTCTCTGGGCACAGGTTGCCCAGAGAAGCTGTAGCTTCCCTGGGAGTGATCAGGTTGGATGGGGCTTGGAGCAACCTGGTCTAGTTGAAGCTGTCCCTGCCCATGGCAGGGGGTTGAAACAAGAAGGTCCGTTCTGATTAGAACCATTTTATGATTCTATGATAGGAATAAGGTTTAAAACATACTCTCCTCCAGACCATTTCCAATGGGGTGCCTTTGGCAGCCTTCTGCTCTGTGTGTAGAGGCTGTAAGCTCTCCCAAAAGCCTTAATTCTCTCATGCAGTGTGGACTTAACCTCAGCACCAGCTCAGCAGTATCAATTACAGTCTCAGGGCTGAGCAACAGCTGTGCACGTGTCTTTACATTAGCAACTTAGAGAGCATGGACTGACTTCAGGATAAAACTATAATGATACCAGATTTTGGAAAGACCTGCCGGGAAAGTGAAGTATGACAATATGAAAACATGAGGTGAATATCCACAGAGTATTAAACTGAAATATAGCAGGCAGGTATTTAATTTAGTGTGCAAAGTATTTATACTTGGTAATGAGGCACACAAAGATTCAGCTTCATTTAGATCCAATTGTAACATCTTGGGGAGGTCACTGATACTAAAAAATCTGCTTTTGTGAGTCCAGTAACACTTATAGGACAGGGACTAGTACTCTCTGGCCCGATTAAACTCAACCATTCGGCTTTCCTAAGTATTGATGTCACTGGTTCTTGGTCAAGCTCTGGCCCTGTGCAGCCTCGTCACATTTCTGCTTGTGTTATGTGTAATTGTACAGGGAAATGCAGCCCAAGAGCAGCTATATTGAATATTGAGTATCCAAACAAGCATTTCAGGAATGTCCTTTGGAATAACTGTAATCAAATGTCATGGACAAATTGCCCACTGCTGGATGGAGAGGTGCAATTCAAGAGTGGCTCTCTGCTTTATTTTCCTCTGATAGAAAGCTCGTCTGTTGTGCACTCTGACAATTCAACATGGTATTAAGTAAGAATGATGAGAGAGTCACTTCAGAAGCTGAATCCTGATCCAAACAAAAATGGTAACAGACACATTGACTGCATGATTGATGTTTCTTGAAGCACGTGCTGTAAACCAGGAAATATAAATTGAGATGCAGTGAGTAGTTTTCCTTTGCAGAGCTTAGGAAGTGTCAGCAACTGTTCCACAGCTGGGTTTGGGTTTTAGACAAAAGGTAGATAGAAGTAGCTGATGGTTCTAGATGATTTGAAGAGCTGGGCCAGGAGATGGAAAGACTCCAGCCAGGCTTGGTGATACTAAGTGAACTACAATAAAATTTTGGGTACAGCTGTAAAAAAATATCCAAAGCAGATATAACATAATACATAAGGGGAATTTAGTCTTAGAATCCACCCATAACTGAAAAGCTCCAATGGCTAGAAATCCGTGATTACTTGGCAGCTCATCATCCATGAAGTCTGAGGAACTGGAAATGAGCATTTGAGCCAGTCAGAGGGATTTGTTTTCCTTGTTCTTTCTACTGCTTCACATGAAAATACCTGGGCCATTAAGTCCAACACCTTGCCGTATTCTACCATAAAATTCGCTCAGAAATTTATTGAGATCTGTGATTAAAAAAACTAAAATAATTCTGTGTTTGTGTCCTCCCATCCACATAGGAAGACTTGCCCAGAACCTCAGTTCTGGTAGTCACGTATCTTTTAATAAGACCAAGACTAAGCATATTCTAGGCTTAAATAGCTTATCTCAAGATAAACTATTCCCTGACAGCATCTTGAAAGAAATAAATTAGCTATGTAAGTTTATCAATGCGTCTGTTCTTTTAATTTTTTACAATATAGTAAGAAAGCTGAGAGTAATATTTCATTATTATTATAACCCAAAGACAGTGATCACTTGGAAAAGTCTGGGAAGCTCTGCTCTGGAATCCTTACAGCATTGTTTGCTCACTTCTGTTTCTCTTTCAGCCATGCCCATGAACATCACAAAACAATTTTTCTATGCCTACCAAACCTAGGCCACTCAACCATGTGATTTGTAGGAACAACATATATTTAAGAAAAAAAAAGGTTTTTTAATGAAAAGTAGTGCACAAAAGAATGATAGTATTTCAGAGTATGCAATTCACTTGACATCTAGATGACATTAGTAGAAATCTTTAAGGCAAGATCAATGTAATCAATTCAAAATAAAAGCAGTTTAAAATGTGGTAATATGTTTTGGTAAATAATAAATAAGTTAGAATAGTTTCTGTCTTTATTCTGTAACTTTGAGGACTGTATACATTAGAGTAGGTGTGAAAACTATAATAATAGGAACATAAGAAATGCAAGTGCATGTACTGGGAATTTACAAAAATTAAAAAAAAATCTGATTTAAAAGGTCTGAAATTTCTGAACATGGACATTGATTATATCAAACTAAGGAAAGGGCTATACAGAACCAGTACAAATTCAAGAACACAGTGTACAAATAAAAGGTAAATGAACACAGCCAGAGAAAATCTCTCTATCTATCAAGACAAATAAAGGGCAGCAAGTGCAGATAAGAGATTGCTTTTAGCAGAGGATTTTGTCAATTACAGAACTAACCAGCCATGGCTGAATAACATCCATGCTTGGATGAAAGATCACTATCACAAATCAAGCACCATAGAGGAGCCACAAATAACTGTGTGCTCAATCCATCAGTTATTTTGCATGAGTTGAGCTCAGCCCTGCATTGTCTTCGTAGTCCCCAGACAAATTCCCTGTTTATGAGGCACAGATGCTGCACTGCAGTTTTCTCATTGAGCAGGAGCAGGATCCCACCCCTCTATTTGTAGCTAACACCCTCCTTTCAGAAGGAATTAGCTGATGGAATGAGTACATTACAGTCTTATTTCTGTGTTTATTCCTTGCTCAGTTTGTGGGTTTCCAAGTAAATACATATTATAAGTTGGAGGTAAACACTTACCATCACATACCTGTTTGTGCTTTCTACCTATCTGCTTTGCTGCAAATACAAGGCACTGAAGACATTTTCTTCATAGGTTTTGAGGTAGTTTAACCAAAAGTTATGGAGACACTCGTAGGCAAAAGGAGGTTCCCCACAGACCCATTACTGGGGTTGTGAAGCTTTGGAACTACTAAATGGAATTACAGTTCTCCTGAGAGTTGTGGTGCTTCTTAGTCAACATCTCCCTCTCTGAAACTGATAAAAGCATGTGATGTGCCTTAACCCATTTTTGTCACAAAAATATCTGAACATGAGCATATTTTACTTATAATGATTCTGCAGAGACAGGTCTTCAGGACAGAAATGAACACCTGTGGGAAACCTTTGATTTAATTTCCATGGGTTTCAAGAGAGTGATTTTGGTCCTGTTAAAAATAGCCAAAGAAGGTGCCAACAGTGTTCACTTTCCTTCCTCACAGTTTGGCTTCTCTGCATTCAAACACTAAATCATTCACCTCCCACATGTCCTATCCATGCTACAATCAATATCCATAACCTTTAGGATAACTCAAAGCTAAGAAATATTAGATTTTGGAAAGATCTGCCTAGAAGCTGAGGTATGCCCATACAAAAGCATTTGAGAGAATATCCACAGAGTATTAAACTGAAATATATGGGCAAGAGTAGACAGATATTTAATTAAGGCTGCAAAGCATTTATACTTGGTAATTAAGCACACTGAGGGTATGAGTCAGCTTCATTTTGATCCAATTGTATCCTCCTGGGAATATGACTGACACTAAAAAATCTGCTTTTGTGAGTCCAGTCACAATAATAAGATAGGGACTAATGCTGATGATACAGTTAGTCTAACAGATTGAAACAACTTTAGCTAATTACGATCTTAAAATCCCTACAGAAAATTAAATGTATTACTCTATGTTTTCCCAGGGAATCCTGGGAGGTATTCCTTCATTAATTTTACTTACTTGTAAAGAATTCTTTCTCTGCTAGTTTTATTAAATGACCTGTCAGAGGGAGTAATAGGATGAGTATTTAGTGATTAGTTTGCTCATTTTGCAGTGTGACCTAAACTTTGGTTTGAGTTTAATTGCACCACCACACAAGGACTTAAAACTCAAATTATAATGCACTTTTACATTAAAAAAAAATCCAAACCAAACCAAAACAACATGTATAGATATAAAACTAAAACTGATCTATGGACATACCTTTTGAAGGGTTTGGATGAGACACATTGCCACATGAAATTCTAGAAATGTCTAGGAGCTGCTGATATTTTCTTTCAAGCTTTTCTCAAGGTTAGAGCAGAGTGATGTATTTCTAAACCTGCAGGACCTCAGCAGACACTGGTGCTTCTGTCAAAGACCTTCTCGTTTTCCCTGTACAGTATCAGACTCCCATTTTTTTATCTCCAGGGAGCAAATAAAATTACCTCGGTAGGATCACAGAGCTGCAGATGCCAACTAAATGAAACTGGAATTCCCACACCTCTAAGGAGATGCCATGGTTTAACCCCAGTCAGAAATCAAACCCTGCACAGCCGCTCACTCACTCCTCCCGGTGGGATGAGGGAGAGAGTTGGAAGAGTAAAAATAAGAAAGCTTGTGGGCTGAGAGACAGTTTCATAGGGAAAGTAAAAGCCACACACACCAGCAGAGCCAGACAAGGAATTCATTCAGCACCTCCTGTGGGCAGGCAGGTGCTCAGCCATCCCCAGGGCAGCAGCGCCGCATCACATGTGATGGTGAATTGGGAAGACAAACACCATCACTCTGAATGTCCCTCCCTTCTACTTCTTCCTCCAGATCTAAGTGCTAACCATGACACCATACAGTCTGGAATATCCCTTGGGCTCAGCTGTCCCTGCTTCTTGTCCAGCCCCAGCCTCCTTGCTGCTGGGTGGGGTGAGGAGAAGGAAACACCGCTGTGTCGTCAACACTGTTTTCAGTAAAACTCCAGAGCATGGCCCCATATTACTACTTCTGAAGAAAATTAACTCTACCCCAGACAAAAGCAGCACAGGAGACAAAGTATTATCCACAACACTGCATGGTATCCACTGCAGTTAACTTGAGGCATCTGGCACGTGGACCTTTATCTCTGAAATACTAGTTTAGGCTGTATTTCTAAACAATAGAGTAAAAAATTACTTTTCTAACATAGACAAATAAAACAGGTTATCAGACTTCTGCTGTATCTTTGTTGTTGGTTGCAAACAGCAGCAGAGATGTCATTTTGGGTGTCTAAAACAGAAAGAGTTATGACTTTTTAAAAAAGGTTAAGGTCTCCAGAGGAGGATGTTACCTGCTGCCACACCCTACTTTTGTTATTCTCTGAGGACTTTTAGTAACATGAGCAATCATGAGCCTTGATGTGTCAGAAGGACAAGAGTTAACATCACTTGGAAACAGAAACAACCTCCTCCCAGTGTGACAGCCCTGAACACACAGGGAAGGTCTGATCCATTGATCTCAGCAATATTGCTGGCAGCAGGAGATTTCTTCTGTGTCTTGCTCTGCCCTTGCAGCTGTGTGACCACGAAACCCACGAAGATTCATCGAGTCAGTCAAGTATGGTGCTATCAATACCCTGTTTAATTGACTTTATCCCATTCTCAGCACTGTAAAATACTGGATTCTATCCCATATTGTACATTCTATCTACTAGGAAGGGCCTCTTTCCTTTCTGCAGGTGCCAGGTATAGTATTTTTTTCCCTTCATAAAAAATATAAGGTTTTTTTTTTTCTTTTCATATTGTATTGTGTTGAGAACCGGTTCCAAAATGGGCCATGTGTTT
>JAWWES010000133.1:68694361-68723384 GCA_035583135.1 Lophotriccus pileatus
TGAAGGCAATTTTACTATAAATCTTTAAGCCTTGACCTGAGATGTGGGAACTATGAGAAGGAACTTAGGTGGAGGGAAGAGGGAGAGATGAAAACAAGACAGTAAGACAGTTCAAAAAGTTCCAAATCTTAGATGACTTTATATATGATATATATGATGATCTATATCATCAAAGAAGGTGAGAGAATTTGCTGACCTTAAAATGGATGTAAAAGTGAAGTTTAATAATCCACAGTTGCACAAAACAAAAAAAAAAAAAAGAAATATCTGTAATATCTTAATTTGTAATGGTGAATGGTACCCCATAAGACCCTCACTGTTGACAAAGGCATGAGTCTGTATTGCTATCACTCATTATTATCCTCTTTATTTGCTTAGCACAAGACAATTTGCATTAAGAACCTATTTTTCCCTCTTCTATTTTGTTTGGTTTTTCAAATGAATTTATGTTCACAGTGGGAAGCAGCATGAGAAGCTATGGATTTAGCCATAGAGAATAGCAAGCAGTCAGCAAATTTCCTTCTCAGTCCCCTACTGATTTGCCAGAAGTGAAAAGATCATTTAGTCACCGTACACATTCAGTTCTCATCATCTGTGGTCCCAACGGGGCAGGTCAGTAAAATGTCAGCAGGACTGCCAGTTAGTGCTAAACATGCTGCTGACTTTTTTGGGGGGTTGTGGATGTTCAGGTTTAATTCTCAATTCAGAACTCCCACTGCTGCCGTGCTCTTTGCAGGCTGTCTCACTGATTTGTATCTGGTTGACTTGCTGTCTCCTGCTTCCTCACTGTTTCAGCCTCTCGTGAAACTGCCAAGGCAGAGAGGCCTCTACCTAGCTTATTTTAGGATTTATTTTAAGCAAAAAAAGGGAATATGCCCCTGTGGAGCCTGGGACACTGATCACTTGCTATTTAATGCTGATCTATCCACAGCTCTTTTAGGCTGGTAATATCCCAAGGTGCAAAACAACATCCAACTTTCCCTTAGTGTACTCCAACAAACAATTCTCATTCCTTGCAAAGAAGATGGTAGCTCAGATTGAGCACAAAGTTATGGGCATGCTGGCATATAAAATGGCATTATTGTCTCACAAAAAGGTATGTTAATAAATCCTCTTCTTCCTCCCAAAGGGCACATCTCCACACAAAGTAGCTGTGGACGAAACAGTGACAGAGATGAACAATTAAAACATGTCTAAAGTCGTGTTCCAATGGCAGAAATATGCCCAAACATTGTTTAATCCATTTTTATAGGTATCAATAAAGCATCTACCAGATATATAGGACTTTGATATTAAAGTAATTTGCATTAAACAATATGTCCAAATACTCTTTAGTAGGTTTGGGATTGGAGTTTTTTTGGCTTCTGATCAAAGCCTCTGACTACTGAGATATTCAGCAAACAAAAGCTGCCTGTAGTTGTCTTCAAATAATTTGCTTTTTCTAAATTAAATCAGTGGATCCCAATTAGAAGGTAACAGCTTCTTGCAGCCCAGAAAAGGGCCAGCCTAAGACGTACACTCCACCACTGGTCCAACCACTAGATTTTAGGCATTTTCCTAAAGACTTGGTTTCTGTAGATTCTTTCCACAGCCATAGGGGTCAGACAGCCAGTATGGGACATAAATCTCTACCCACAAGCATGATGTCTCACTGACTGCTGAAAGAGACCCCAGGGTGAGTAATTTCCTCAGCTGAAATTCCAGTTAAATATTAGAACTCAGGTGTAATGATTCCTCCTTTCAGGGATCAGGGTCACAGGAAAAAAAACAACGCTTACTTGTACAAATTCAAACAAATCAGGATCAAAGGTGTTTATTGATTGCTCAACAACACATAATTAACAGGCAATAGGGAAATTCTGTATCTTTCATAAATACCAGAGATACAGCAGAAAAACCACAACCTCATCATTCACAGAATCTTCATGAAAACCTACAAATTTCTAAACAGTGAGAAGTTTCCCTTGGGCTCACCTCTGTAGCTTAAAGATGGGTCTCTGTTGCATCCCACCAAACCAGGGCAGTTTGCTCCACATTTAATTCCTCTTTTCAAGATGACTCCTGTTTTTTTTTTTGTTGGTTTGGTTGGTTGGTTTGTTGGTTGGTTTTTGTTCACAAATGTCTCCATAACTCCCTACTTTAATTTCTGTTTGATATGGCTGATAGTTTTCTACTCTGCTAGGGTTGGTTGTTTGGGGGAAAAAAAACCTTAGACAATCACGTGTGTTCTGTTCTCACACATCCCTGCCTTATCAGGTAGGGCACAGATGAATTCCCCCCTCATGTAACCCATTGCTGATGTGGTTCATTTGGTTTGTGCTTCAGAAAAACATGTCCCAGTCAGCAGTGTTTGCAAATGGTATTGTTCACGTTGCCAGAAGAAATTCAACAGGAAAATAGATGCTTTATGTGCAAGATGGTCATTTGGGATCTCGGTCATATATTGTTTACACACTTGGGCCATGGCAGAACGGGAAGAAATTAGTCCTGACTCTCTTCAGGGAAACAACTGAACAAAGAAAACCAAGGTCTTCAGAAATTGTATTGATATTTTCCACTGTATCAAAAAGGATCATTATTTCTTTAGTTTCTTCTGCGTAAAATGTAAAAATTGCTCTATAGAGAGATTTCATTTTAATTCCATGTTTTACTCTTTGTGCAATTTACAGACAATGCTTATCATGGAAAATTAGGTGGTCTTCTTAAATTATATTAAGACAAGAAATTTACACTTCCAGTTCTTATTTTAAATTAAATTTGGATATGCTTGCAAGGGGTCATACATGAATGTGTGTGTGTACATACATAAAAAAATCCCATTCAAAGAATGTGATACACACACAAAACACCGAAAACAAAGAAAAAAACCAAAACCAAAACCAACCAAAAAAACCAAATTAAAAAAAAAAAAACAAAAAACAAAACAAAACAAAACAAACAAACAAAAAAAAAACAACAAAAAAAACCACTACTGAGTCTTTCTTCAAATATATAAACAAGTGTGAATTTGAGGTACAACATGAAGTACAACATTGCTGGAGGAAAAGAAATAAGTAATAAGCAGGTAGAACCAGAACATCAGAAGTGACTACTAGGCAACAGTGCTGTTTTCTTTCAAGTACCTGAAGTCCCTGCCAATTGAGAAGAAAACAAATGAAACTACGCATTTTTCGGGTTCCCTGGTACAAGCACTAAATGACTTCACTCTACTCTAGTTCCTCAGTCAAAACCAGAAAATGTCAAGACCAAAGAAGATGTGCTGAGACTCATGACCAGGAGGTTTTGCAGCCAGAAGGCAGAAAAAAGATCCCTTTGTGGGTGAAGAAGCAGAATAAAAGCCTTGAGAGTTTTGAGTTTGTTGCTTTTGTATTCAAGAGGCTTTAGACACACACACACACAAACCACAAGCTTTGTTTGTCCTGATTTTATTTGTTTCTATTTGAAACTAAAAATTAAAACAGTTCCCTAATCGAAACTGTCAAGTTTTGCTGGCTTTGTAATTTGTTTACCAGAACCTGGGGTAGTGATTCACTGTTTGGGACTAAGATTTATCTCCAAGCCTCTAATAAAAAAGATTTTTCTACCTCTTAGACCCAAAACCCTAAAGGGAAGGGGGTTTTATTACTATTGTTATTATGCATGCTCCAAATTAGACACCAGATAAGTCCTTAGTATCCAAAGGCCAGAAGTGTGATGAAATTGAGGTCACTGAAACACCAGGGATGCTCTGGAGTAGAAACTCAGTCTCTCTGCCCTGCATAAGGCATGGGTGGGTTTACATCTTGTTGCATAGAGTAGCTCTGACCAATATGCTCCCTTTTGACCAGGGGATATGGCTGGCAATCACTCAAAATAAAGGAGGTATAATGTCAGTTTTAAAACTAATGTGCAAATGGACTGTATTCATTGTTTTATATTCAGGTAGCCACTCATACCTCCTTAAAACCACTGCCTAATTAATAACAGCTGCTAAATGAAGCAGTCTCACACCTTGGAGATCCTGTTTGGGGCAGACTTTTCCTTTGGAGAGGCCAGTCAGTTACTACACTTTTTGTTTCCCAAAATTTTACTGCTGTAGACAGATTATTTTCCATTTCCAGAAACAGCAACCATTCCCAGAACCAAGACATGTTGTTTATCAGTGGACCCAGTGATATCATGCACTTCTGCCTGTAGGGATGGTTGGCAAAGGATGGACATACACAGTGGTCCTGTGAGGATGAATTTATTTTGGTGTTGCCCAACAGAAATCCAACTGGAACAGCAAATGTCTTAGAGCAAAAAGGAATCACAGCCAACATCTCCCTACAGAACTGCTGAGTCTTTGTTTCTCTGAGTCACCACGACAAAGCCGTATTTTTGTGTGGCTAAAAGCAATTTGTTTGCTGGGGTTCAGATTTTCTGTCATTATCAGTTCTCTTGGGGATGCTGAGAGGGCTGCAGTAAGATGTCAGGCTACAGAGCCAGTTTGAATGGAAGCTGGAGGCTGGGGATACACATCTCAAAATCTGCTGCTGGTGGGTGGCTGGAGGATTATTGTTTTAGGCAAGAGATCAGTAAAAGGTTTGAGATGGTTTGCCTGGTGGTAACTGATTACACCAATAGGGCTGGAGTGACTCATACTCATGTCAGGAAGCCAGACCCTCTTCAGACCCTGCAGAGAATCTAAAAGTCATCCAATTTTCAATTAATTAGTTTATGGGGGCTGTCACTTCTTTGTGGCTCCCCTGAACTGTTAGTAGGGCTTACTTTCCTGGATTTGCCACCCTCCTCTGTATTGTTTTCCCTTTCAGTAGGAACAAAAAGGCTACATTTGAATGTCCTTATCTATATCTTTTATTCTCAGAAGTCCTAAATAGCAATATTGATTTAAACTCCTCTTTTTGATACATCCTGATAAGAAGAGGTACTTGCATATTTCTTGTCAAGGTGTTGCCAGATGTCTAAATGCAACACTTGGAGACACAGTTCTTCTGTTTTTCATGGATATCAGGTTATTCAGAAAAGAGGAATAATCAGTATTTTGCATTTTTTCAGAGGTGGGAATTGGAAGGAATAAAATTACTTTATAAGGGCTGGAGAAGGGGGCAATTTCTCCTGCAGCTTGACCCATTTAAAATTCATGATTTTTGTCTAAATGATGCTACATGGTATGACATCTATTTCTGTCTGCAGTGTATAGAATAAGTTACAATTTTTTAACCTCTTACCTTTCAAACATCTATCTACCTTTTGCATTGCTGAAGGTAGATTTGAAAATCATGTATAATAATTCAAGTATATTTGAATCCTGCCTTGATGGAACCCACGAGGTATTTGAAAGCTGTGTATACGTGCCCCTTGGGAACATGGTTTTGGGGTGACCTTGGCAGTTCTGGGTTAATGGTTGGACTTGATGATCTTAGAGGGCTTTCCAACATAAATATTTTTATAGTTCCATAAGCAAAGAATAGAAAAAATTGTTTAGAAACTATAAACAGGCAGTAAGAAACATTGCTGAGCAACTGTAATCAGCTAAAAACTATGGGCTACTGAAGCTGGAATAGGGAATGAAATGAATTTCTGCAGAAAGAGACTTTTAAAATATTGGTAATTTTTGTTTCTTTTGATAGGAGTCAGTTCTTAATTAGTTTTCTAAAAAGAAGGGGGGAAAGGGCTACTACTTTAATTCTATTGAATCCAAAGTCTTTGACATATATTCTAATCAGCCAAATATGCCCTTTTTAGTGAACAGATGTAAAGGATAGAAGAAGTGTGATGTGAATTGAAAGATATTTTATTATTGCCGAAAGCTGGGCCTTGTGGACTGAGAACCTTTCATGATCATCTGTGGATTGACCACAGCCATCAGTAATAACTTACCTAAGACTGACAGAGTTTTATGTTTGACATACCAAGGGACACACCAGACAGAAAGGCACAGCTTATTTTATAAGTAATTTCAGGAATGCCATCTCCCCTTTTCCAAAGTTTCTCTTTTCCCCATGCTTTTGAAACAACGGTGCTTGTAGATCAATCCTCCTCTAAACTGAGCACCCTGTAAATCCACACACAAATTGTCCCCAAAATAATCACTGTGACAAAGTCGATGTTAATACAGTTCCCCAAGCTTTGTTTTGGAGATCTGCAAAATGCAGCATTCATAAAACTGAAGTGTCTTTCCCTGACTTGTCAAAGCATTAAGAGAAGTGACTACAATTCAAAGAGACCTCTCACCATCTGGAGAAACCTCCACCCTGAGAACTCAGCTCTTTGTCAAACCTCCCTGAGCAACTTAACATCCAGTTTAATGAAAATAAAAATTGTTGATTCCCTCTTGCAGACTAATCTGCTATGGCATTAAGAGGATTTAAGAAGGTGTGAAGTAAATGGATTTTTATACTCTCACTGTAACAGCTCTAGTGGAATTTCAAATACATTAAAGCTTGAGTTCCACTGTAATGTGATCATTGTTTTTAGTACTTCAGGGAAATGTTAAAGGGAGGAGCTCTTCACCAATTTTAATCTAATAATAATAGAAATAATATCCAAGAATCAATATTGTTCTTATTAGATTAACCTTCTTTGCTACTGTTGTGCTTCTCTGGGATTTGAATGTGTGGGTAGTTTCTGATCCTCCTGTTTATTTAGGGAGAAGCTTTTGTTTCTCTTCTTTGTACTCTTAATCCAGCACCTGGATAAAATATTTTCATTTCCAATGTTATGACACAAAAATTAAGAAAGAGAAAAAAAGCAAAGGGAAAGAGAAAAAATAAATTGCTGGTGGTTTGGTTCTAAAGCAAAATATTCCAGTATGCCAATTCATCTCTGTAGAACTTACTGCACCATTTAGGTCAATTAAGTGGAAGTACTGAAGGATATTACAGCAGCAGTTGCCCTATAAAAATAAAGATAAAGGTGGATGCCACTGATGTTGTTAGTACACAGTTGTCACTGTGCTGTTAAAATAGCTGTGGTACACCTTTCAGACTCAGTAAGCACCTCTAATTATTCTGATAAGAAAGTCTGGTTTATCCAGATTAGATCCAAATGAAATAATTTAATTTGCCTGAACTTCTTTGAGGGGGAAGTTAATCTGTTAATCTCCAAAGAGCTTGTTTCCCATTTAAGTTCATTTCTGTTTGCTCTATGACAACCATGAGAACAGCCTGCTTCAGGTACTTCTGGTCCTCACCTCTGCATTGAAGGGAGGAAGCCAAATATCAGTATCAATAAACAGCGAGAGAGGCCAGATTTCAGGGGTCACAGTGATAAGGTTTCTCTACAGAGAAAGCAGACAGGTAGGTAATTGCCTGAGTATCTTTAAATAGCTCAAATGTATTCTGAACAGGGAAGTTTTTTCTGCAAGAAGCAATCTCAGCATGTCTTTGCTGTTGTAATAAGAAAACCATGCAATATACCCAGTATGCTGAGACAGAAAAATAAAGTGATTGAATACAATCTTTTAAACCCAAGAGAATAGAATTTGTTTCTGCATGTGGTCCACTTGTAATATCAGCAATGCCACTTAGCTCTTACAGGGCTTTTTTCATCAGAATGTCTCAAGGTACATTATGAAGAGATGTGATATCCCTTTCTGTAAAATTGAAGTAGGACTTGTATGAGGGTTCTCATCAGTCATTTCCATCAGGCCATAACACAACCCACCTCTTGAAAATTTTCTGTGTTCTTCCCACTTGGAGAAGCTGCTTCTCTCTTTTACCTACTCAGAAATCAGCCAGGAGCTACTTCATTGAAACAACTCTAATTATACATCTGAAAAACTGTGTGTGGAAAGGTGACCGTCTATCCTTAAAAGCACAAGCCTCCTGCTGGGCTCACCCACATGGCTCAGTGGGGTACTGTGGGTACCCCATTAAATCTTCCTTGAGTTTCCCATAAATAATGGTTCATATGGACAGCCAGAAGGATTTATGGAAGAGTTTCCCAGTGGAGCAGATCATACTTCCACAGTCCAATGGCATCTCTTGTCCTTGCCCTAAGTTCCCAATCTCCTTTTCAGCTGGCACTTGCCTGGCTAGAAGTAGGATGATGATTTCTGCCTGCAAACACCACTATACAGATACCTAGGCTTGCCCAAAGTGACTCCAAGAGAGTTTTTGGACTTTTATAGAGAGTATACAAGCTGTGGAGGTATCATAAACTTACATAAACATAGAATATCCTGAGTTGGAAGGGAGGCACAAAGATCACTGAGAACAGATTTGCCTTTCAGCTTCCACTTCTGGAGTTTCCACATTTAGAGAGTTCACTCTTTGTTATCTGAGGCAGCTCAGTTAATGTTCTTCTCCAGTGGTATGAACACTGACCCTCAAATCATCCAGATTAAATTCCTAGGTTTAGTTACTTTGGGGTTACTACAGAAGGTGTAGAGAAAACAGTCCTCATCATCAGACCTTTCTCTGTCTCATGAGTTTTTTTGTAGGGTGATGGTGCAAGGTTTTCCTCAGAGGTCAATTAATCAGTTGACATTATAGGCTAATAACAAAGTGAATTGTTTTTCAGATATTTAAGTATAACTTTCTATATGTAGTTCAAACTAGTAAATACAGATTAGGGTCCATACTTGAAAAAAAAAAGAAATTGATTCTACCCTATACATCAAATATCACCATAACTTATGTCCTATTCTGTTTAGTTAACTTCACTTTAAGCAAACTTACTTCACTGTAAGACAATTTGATCACTGAAAGACCAAAAAAAGCAGACTGCATTTTCCTGTGAAGTTAATGTCCCAGTTGTATTGCTTAGCTGGATCACTTGATTCTCCTTAGAGCTAAAACACACACTGAGAGCAGAACCAATCAATCACAGACACCAACCAGCAAACCTTTCTCGTCAGAACTGAAGCCTTACATTTCTCCCTCAGCATTTAGGAGATTGCTCTGCAACTCTCCCACTTAAATTGTATTCACCTCCCCTCAGATTTGATGAGTTTATGTATGCAGAAAGAAGGGAACAGATGATGTGGGATGTGCAGGGCTTTCAAAATGAAAGGTTCTGAAATTCTGTTGCATGGAAATCAGGTAAAAACATTTTCTCTAGAGAGGTCAGGAAATCTGCAATATGGGAGGAAATGGGAGATGGATTTTATTTCATGATGCAAATTTATGACTCTCTTCCCCATCAGATTTTATCATCTCTGTAAAAGGGGAAAAAAAAAAAGTAGGAGGCAAACAAAAAATGGACAAAATTCTAACAAAAAGAAAGGAAAGGAAAAAAAAAATGTTGAGTTTGCCTGGTATACAGAACATAAGTTCTTGTACTTCTTATCACTTGACTGAACTACTCTATCAATTTTTCTCAGCAGGCACTATGTCTGTGTGTGTGTTTTCCAAGGTTTTCCACTCGCTTATGGTGCTCTGGCAATAATAAGCCGTCACAGAACCACTTCATAGAACAGCAGGAAACTCTTCAATATGTCTTACAGAAACCGTTGTTTCTAGCAAAAGAAATGCAGATAATTATGCAAACTGCCTCAACAGGTCCATCTCAGAGGAATGGCACAACCTGCAGTGAAAATATTATATTACTTCAGTGGCAGTAGAGAAAACCGCATTCAGTGGTTTTGGATGAACCCAGATGAAAGAAGGTGCCCACTGAACTTTTTGTTTATTCAAGGCTGCCCTGCAGAGAGTTGATAGGTTGAGAAGAGGCAAAGCTGTCATTTTCCATGTAAATAAGAGTTTGTTGACTCCCTCAGCACAGTGCCACAATAGCAGTAAAGGTTAGAGAGACGCAATGAGTGGTAGGGGAGTTCCTTGCTCTTGATAGGCAGACAAATAACACCTGTTGGAAGATGTTTTCAGAGTCAGTGGGAAGGGAGATCTGTGACAACCTCTAAATTTCACTGCCAGAGGAGTTGCTTTTAGAGATGCTGAAATTTAGAAACAGTCTTCTGGTCACAGCTTCTCCTTTACCTCCCATAGGGTAATAAATAATGTCCAGGTTGTTCACAGAATAGTGTACTCATATCCAAGCATTAAGGATGTTCTGCTTGGACGAGGGAGTCGTCAGTATAAATTTCAGATCTAATGACCAGTTATGAGCTCTGTAAAAGACATGTCCCTCACAAGCTCCTAAAATTACTGTGGTGATAGTTCTTTATGAAGAATTCATTGATTTTTATGTGTTTTGAATGAATGAAGAGATTGGTTCCTTTAGTGACTTTTTATACAGTGAATCCCAAATGGTGAACTTCAAATGTACCTTTGTACAACTAAACAGTTTCACCTATGTGAAACTGTTGATGCCTGCAGCTCGTAAAGTTTGGTCAGAGATTTTTCCTTGACCTGTAGCTTGGAAATAGATCCCTAAGTTATACTAGCAGAGTGTATTTTTTGGCAACTCACTGTAATGTCGGCCATTACTCTTTCCATTTGTAAACCTGTCAGCAAGGGAGAGACAGGTGCTTTGTTCCTTTTTCTCAGTCATCTCTTCTAGAGGCTGATGACTGGGACATAATCTTGTTTTCTCCTAATATCCAGGTCCACAGCCTGTTTACTGACTTATGGAGATAAAGAAAGCTGAACATAACTTTATTTCTCTGGGGAAAAAAATAGATTGTGATTTAATATTGCAAGCACTATTATCTGACACAAGCCTTAGATTTCCCTTCCTGTAAATTCAGCAAAAGACCATAAACTTGCAGATTAATTGCAAAATGCAAAGCACATATTCCAAGTCAGTATGCAACCTACAGCTTATATAAAGAACAACAATAAGCCAACTGCATCATCCTATGGAACAGCTCTTATGTTTTCCTCAGACAGTTAAAAAAAAACACCAAAGAAAGACAGGAATATTTCAGTCTGTTCCCTATGACCCTCAATAATTTAAATATAATTATCAGCCTATTTACTAAAATTACTTATGACTGACCAGACCTGTAGGGAGCCACTCATCTCCTAGGAGATGCAGCTCAGCTTCTGTGCATGTGTCATTATTTCTATCTGGCACTATCGATTATCCCTCAGGAAACACAAGCACAGCATGTTTCCTACCCTGTATCAGTTCATTGATCCCTCTTGACTGACTGTGCTCACGAGCTCGGAGTTTGCTTGTAAGTAACAAGCAAATAGTGAAATGCTTCCTCTCTGACAGAGCACTCGTGTTTTTGTTGAGTTGCTTGTGGGTTTTTTTTGTCAGGAAATAAGCCCATGCCCAGGTAACAACATAGCCCTGGTTTAACTGTGTGGCTCCAGCTACACATGATGCAGGGGACTGTAATGAGATGGGAGAGCAGGGTATGAGCCCTCCACACCTTCCTGCCTCTCCTGACTAAAGCCAGGTATTTTTAGACCCGTGCCAGGATATTTGCATAAATCTGATTGTGAACAGGAAGGCAGTTCTGGCTACAGAAAGCTGGCAGGCTGCTCTGCCTTTGGCTCAGGCCGTTTAGGAATCAGGCAGCTGAGATACCAGCTGTGTCTTCTCTGTGAACTTTCTGTAGATTCTGCTAAACTGACTTGGGAAAAGAAAGTCTGGAGATGATAAATATGGATAACATTGTTGCCAAGACTCTGTTAAAAGGAGCATGTGTTGGGAGGGAGAACAACTGTAGAGGAGATAACTTGTGCTAATAGTCTTTCTTTCAATACCTGAAGACCTTAGTAGGCCTAATACAACTTTTAAGAAGAAAGAGTGACCAAGATATCCCTGGGGTCATTTTAATTCCCAGTTCATAGAGCAGTCTAACACTTGGAGCATTCATCGGTGAGTGTGGGCAGAAACAGACTGAGATCCCTATCCCTACTGCTAGGAGATTATTCACTTTACATGAAAACACAACTGGGAACAATCACATAAAGAGCTCTTGGAAGAGAAGCTGAAGCCTCCCTGTCCTTCCAGAGGACATCCCCAGCCTTTCTGCTAAAGCTGCCCTTGTTTCCATGTTCTCGTTCCAGTCCAGTGAATCCTGAATCCTTTCTCTTCACACTGCAGAGCTTTTCATCTGGCACTGCTGAGACATCCTACCCTCCCTCCAAGTAGCCTTGAATCTGTTTCCTGAGCAACTTGCCAAAACCACAAGAAGCAGGGAGTTAAGTCCTGTTAAGCAGAGGGGGGAAACAAGCACCGATCTTCCAAACCTCTGCTGGCTGTTAATCTGCTGCCACATCCCCTTGTGCCAGTGGGTTTGCCCTGCAAAAGCAGCCACTGCTACATTTACACAGGAAGCAATGAGCACATTTTGTCCATTCCCTGATAACAGGTGTGACATGGGGCTCCTCGGGCAGCTCAGGACGTAGAAATCCTCCTTTGGAAAGTGCATAGGCTTGGGCACAATTCACGTGCTGGGTTGTTCCTTGCTTTCAGAAGTAAGTGAACAAATAGAAAGGTTATGCTTAAAATGCAAAATGTGCTGGAATGTAGCCTGAGATGGAGCAGGAATTTTCAAGAGTGAAAATTTGAAGTTGTGGACCAAAGACTCATTTTTTGGGGGGTCAAGGTCTTTTGATTCCTGTGTCAGACCTCTTGCTCAGAGGCAATGGGAAAAATTAATCTCAGAGCTAATAGCCAATCTCAGATGCCACCCCTTGTGGGTTTTTTGTTGTGTTTTGTTTTTTTTTCCCACTTCTGTTTTGTCTTGTGCTTAACATTACTGAACATTAACCATTTATTGAAACTGTGAAAGTAGGGTGGCTGACCATGTTCCTCTTTTTTGTTACAGTAAAAGAGAAAAGACCCTACAAATCTTGCCTGCATAAACCTCTTCTCAGTGCTCCTCTCCTCATTGTTAATAACCACTCATGCTGATAGCTTTTACCCCGAGGGGTAAAATAGCTGTACCCGAGGGGTAAAATAGCTGCTGTCTGAAGTGATAAACAGATTTTCAGTTTCTGTCCTGTTTCTGTACTGTTGGACATGTGCCACTACTTTCCTCCCTTGCCAGATGACATCCTACTTCGACAGTGAGAGGATGCAGTTGGAAACAAGGACTAGTCATATTAGGGAGTATTACATTGATTTACCTGTGATTAAACATGAGTCTGAATGAAAAATCACGGTATTAAAAGCACAAGCTCATAATTTTGACACCTGTGAGAAGGGCACTGCGTAGATATCACTGCAAGAATTGGGTAGAGGTGTTTGGATAACAGCTCGTCTAAGCCAATTAATACAGGAGCATAAACACTGAGCAATCACATGAACAGGCTCTCTCTGTAGTCAGCCAGTTTTTTAATTCCCTCTGCTTCATTAAGTCAATTCGTTCCAGTACCTCAAATCACAGCAAAGTCTCTGGTTTATGTTTACAGCACACCAGGACTCCTGGTTTGGTATCAGTGGCAAACCACCGGTGTGAGAAAAGCCTCATGAGAGGGAATTACACCATCTCTTGTCAAAAAGAAACAAACCCACCACCAACAACAACAAAAAGCAGATAAGGAATAGGCCTAAGTCAGATATCTAGGTTCAAATTTGGCAGTGTAGTTAACACAGAAGGGCTGAACTACAGGATTTCAGACCTCAAAGCTACCATTTGATTTTTTCCTCTCCTTTGTCATGAGTAAATTGTACCTGCAATCTTAAGGAAAATCAGGAACTGGCCACATGAATACCTGTAATCTTGAGGGCAGGTGAGCTGGTGACAACAGTCTTTCTAAATTTTGTCTTAGTTTACAATGGGGTTGAGAAGTTGAAAACCTGACGTTTCACCTACTCGGAGAAGTTTCATTTTCCAGGTTAAAAGCACCCTGTTGTCATTTTCTGAGGGAAACAAATTTGACAATATCCCTTCAGCAAGGCCAATTATGTTCATTTGTGATTTTTTTCTGTGCAGCTTTGCATTGTATTTGCTGCCAGATTTTAGAAGCAGCCCCACAACAGCAAGTAAAGCAGCCAAAATGAAACACCGCAAAGCACAGAGAAGCATTTCCCATGTTCTTTGTAGAACATGTGTTGCCATTTAAAAATCTAGAGGTGCTCCTATTTCCCCGGATTCCTAAAAAATTACCTTCTGGATAAATTAAGCAGAGGCATATTGAAACACAGAGCATTTGTACTAGAAATGCTAGAAACCAACAAGATGGGAAAACACCAAGTCTAACCAGAGAGCAAGGCATAAGCAAAGTGAGGAATAATCTACAGTCCTCTCATGGACTGTAATGGTATCTTCAATTTGTGATTCAAAATGCTGAACTTCCTCACAAAAATCAACCAAGTACAGTTTTTTTCCAGCAATTATGACCAGAGGAAAGAAGAGATGATGGTTCCAGTTCTCCCTCCTTGCATCTTGAGCAAGTCAAGCAACAGGTTTAATATCTTCAGTTTTTGAGAGAGTTTGAAAGCTGACATCAGGTGAAGACTCACAGTGTTGGGACACGGTATGAAGGCAGTTCCTCCTCTTGAGGCTGTCCCTCTTTGTGAGGCACAATTAAAAATTAATTGAGCTGAAAGGAGAGAAAATTATGATTCTATAGGTAAGTGATTAGGCAACTTGCTGTTTCTGCTCCAGTGAATACTTCATAAAAAATTATGTAAATATTCATTAGAATGTCAGGAGCTCACGTCTCCCCTGCCACGTGAATACCCTAATCACCAGGATCAGAGAGTCTTTTGCCCAATGAATATTTAGTTGCTCTGTAAAGTCTAGTAGTTTCAGCAGGAGGCTTAAAAGAGTCTCCTCTTGAATACCTAAAACAGAGTCTGAAACATTTGAAGTTTGGTTTTTAACTCTGACCAGCAAAGGACGGAATGAAAGCCAGATGTCCCACAACCATTAATATATTGAATTACAGAAAGAACTACAGTCTCTGCTCACAGTGAGTTTTGTGTCAACCAATTATGGTGTTTCTCAAGAACCATCTCCTTCACTATGCCCAGGCAGGCAGAGGAAATGTTTCTGGACCAGAACACAATGTGGGATTCTCAGGCTACGTAGAAGTGCTCTAATCACTGCAGCATTAACAGCAACTGTGGAAGAGATTATAAAACAAATAGACTTAATGAACACTACCAAAGCACCAGGACCAGCTGATATTACCTCTAGAGTTCTACAGGAACTCACAAATGAAATAAAGGTACTACATATATAATCTCTCACTTAAAACTTCAGGGTATCTGAAGACAAAAAGATAGGGGATGAGATAGCAGTGCTTAGAAAGTTTCTAGATGTGCTCAGGGACTAACAGTCCTTTAAAGAGAAGATCTCCAACGAAAAAAATAATAGCAACACTAAGAAATTGTAGAATTCATAGAAGCTTGGATATTTATTTTTGAGCAGAGTAATCACCACTTCAGTAGAAAGCATTGTTTAAAGAGGTCAAGAATCATATGGGATAAAGGGATAGTAATTGCATAGCTTATTTTGATTTCCTACAGAATTTTAACAAAGGCTTTTACATAGACTTACAGAACACTCAGTATCATAGGATGACATGCATTAATATTTGATTAAAAGACAGGAATTCAAGGATAACCATAAAAGGTTGTTTCTTGCAGTGCAGGATTGTTATCACAGCAGTTGTGCAGGGGTCTGTCCTGGAACTGATTCTGTTTAGTGGGTTCAGAAATGACCTAAAGCAGAGAAGATCTGTGTGGCAATAATATGATGTGAATTATGATGATCCAACACCATATGAGGCACTTAGAAACAGGACAGACTGTGAAGAATTTGTGGAGGACCTTAGAAGCCAGAGTATCTAGGCAATAAAATGTCATATGAAGTTCAACACAGATAAAGTGATATAATGGGTAAAACCGATTTTATTTGACACACATGCTGACTTAATCTTTGCTTACAGCTGGAGTCCTGCCCTGTCTCCTGCTCTTTCCCCCTACTCAGTGGGGCAGGGGTGCAAAATAGGATGAGAAAGATTGCAGCTGAGAGAAATACGGGGAGATTGTTTTCTAGTTTTCATTGTGGGAAAAACAAGCTTTAAAGGGGGGAAATTAATTTAATATATTGTCAGTGGAAATATTTAATTATTATTCTTAACTATGAATTAGGGTAAGCAAGAAACAAAAATTCAAACATTAAAACAACAGTTCTCCCTCTTCCTTTCCCAAGCTCAACTTCACTTGGTCCTTTGACTCTTCTCTGGCACTGAGCAGCCTGAGGGGGGGTGAGGAATGGGAGGTTTCAGTTGGTACCTGGTGGTTTCTCTCCACTGCATCTTTCCTTTCAGTTTTCCTTTGTTCTGATGTGGACTCTCCAAGGGCTTCAGTCCTTTAGAAATAACCTATTCCAGCCTGGGCTTTTCACAGGCCACATTTCCTTCAGGAATATCCATCTGCTCCATCAAGGGTTCTTCATGGTCTGCAGGGGGTACCTACTCCAGTGTGGTCTCTTCCATAAGCAGATTAGATTTGGAAGCCTTTTGACATGAGAATTTTGGACTCAGGCAGTTTTAGTGATACTTAAGTGCAGGATGGTGGACACATTTATCAGGACACATTTATCAGGACACAGCACAGAAAAGAAATCCATGAGTTCTTGCCCATTGTTTTACAGTGGTGAAGAAGCTGCAGACCAGGAATAATGCTGCTGCTGCTCTTTTTCAGAGCATCTAAAACACTATAATATAACCCTTAGACTGAAAGGAACAATGCCACTTTTCTCATGTTCAAGAGCAAACATATCAAATAAAGAATGCCATTCTGATGAATTTTTCAAGGAAGGAAAACATTTAACCCTTTGATAGCACCTCAAATCAGCAGTGCCCAAAGGGCAAAATATGACTTGATTCACTACTGGCTAACTGGGTCTTCATCTGAAGACTGTTTAGAGAATTAAATTTGATCAGTTGATTTGGTACACCTGGTGCCTTTGGTGTCATGCAGCTAGCAGTCTTGTACATTCTGATCTTCAAAAACAAAATGCCATTGATAACAAAACTCAGAAATGGAAATGAAATTTTCCTGAGAAGAAAGTGCAGACCCACGAGTAAGGCAAGGTCTGCATCCTGTTGCTGTGGTTTAAAGTCACCACTGGTTGGGTGACAGACGATCTGTGAGGGGAACTGTCATGCTCTGAGTTTAATACCAGCTTGCTGTGAATTCTCAGATTTGCTCATAAAAATCATCTTAAGTTAAAAAATGTTTTAACAGGTTGAGTTTGTTAAACTGCTGAGACTGACAGGTAACCTGGGCAGACACGCAGCAATACTTAAGACGGCAACAGATATGAAAGAAATTAATTTCCTAATATCACCATAACTATTGAGCAGTATTAAATAATACCCAGCCTCACCTTAACATGTATATAGCATTAAGCAGGTGTAAAATGTCAAATGTTGTGCTGGATAACCAGTAGCTGTGACTACTCAAAACCTGTTAGTTTCTGATACAGCTTCCTTGGTCATCTCTTCATGCATTTACACAGGATTATCATTATACTCTTATACTGAAAGGCATTATTTGTTATTATTTATTATATATTAATATATATTATTTTAAAATATTATTATTTATTATACAAATTGCATATTGTGACAGAAGTCTTGCAAAGGGTGATGAACAAAACAAAGTTTCTCTTCATCAGATCATCATCAAAGCAGAACTCTCTGAAAGGAAGAACCAACTCTTTCAGCAGGATTTGTCTTGACTGAGTAGTTGAGAGAGCAAAGATGAAAGACTTCAGTTTTACTGGAGGTGGCTGCCAAGGCATGAAGCTTCCAAACAGAAAATTATCCAAGATCCTTTGGTCACTGAAAGTTTCAGAGGTGCAATAACAAACAGCAGGAGGCAGAGGCAGGGCGTGAAGCCAAGAGTGTTAAACCTCACTGGTTATCATACGGTTGCATAAAAAGTGAAAAAGGCAATATATTCTGCTGAGGAGGATGCACAGGTTGTCAGAGATTATCAAAAACTATATTTTTTAACAAGAGCTTGACCTATGAGTCTATATGCTTTATATAGTAATTTTATACATGAATTATACATACATTTTAATGCAGCTCTCAGAATTCCTGTTTTGAGTCTCCTTTTTTTTTTTTTTTTTTGAGGTGACAGAACACAATGCAAAATGCTTAAAGCATTTTAAAATGCTGCAGTTTTGACATTTAACTGAAACTTTGACTTGTGTCCATGAATATACATAAATCATATTGTTGAACTGCGAAATAGAGTAACTGGGATTGCAAAGTGAGAAAGATGAGATCAATTTGTTTTGAATCTTTCATGAAAGATGTTTATATTTAAAGAGTGACTATCAATTCAACTCAAGGAAAAGGTATACATTATAATGGATAAAAATACTGAGAAAATATCTTGGTTTTAAGGAACTAAATGCAGATGTGTCTTTCTTAGACTGTATTATAGACCAGCATCTGAGTTTTTCTCTAATAAATACTTTATGCTTCTATATTCTGAGGGATGCCAGCTCTGGAAGGTTTCAGGACCCAGGAAATTTTCCTTTCCCAGTCCACCAGAGACAAAATGAGCACATTTTCTGCACCAGAGGCATTCTCACATCCCTACCCAGTGCAGCCAGGCTGCTGCAATTCCCTGTCCTTTGTCCAGCCAGAAGAGAGATTGAGCATCTATTCCTGACAAACACACACTCACACAGGTAAACACACACACACATAGAACTCTCCAGTGGCTGTTAAACCCCTGGTCTCACAGGTCTTGACCTTATGCTCAGCTTGACTTTTGCTTTTCCCTACCTTTGCCATGTTCAAAATAGTAAGAAAACCACCACTGTTGAGGATGTGGAAATAACTAAAAATAGATATACGTTAGTCCTCTTTTATGTAAAAACTTAGGATGAAAAATCTTACCTGCACTCCCCTATTAGATGATGGTTGTTTCACACAGAGACAGCTTTCATTTTACCTAAGCTTTTAAAATACCTGCTGGAAACTGCAGTCTGGGCAGAACCTGCATCAGTGTCTTCCACACAAACCACCCCAGTGCCTCATGGCCGCGAGGTTGAGTCATTCAACTTGGACAAGTCGTTTTGGAAGCTGGAAGAGGAACAATAGCATTTTGATGAAAAATTCTGGAATTTCTGGGGGCTTACCCAGTTTGCTGCACTCACAGTTTTATTGACTTGGCAAATACAGCTTGCCCTTCCAAAAACTATCTTGTGTATTGATGAGATGCTAAGAAATACGCAGATTCCCTAACATGAGTGATTTTTTGGTCTCTTTGTGTAATATTGTAATCAGTTGTCAAGGATATCATGGTATTTTTACTGCACCCTACTGCTTTGAAAAAATAAAATAAAACAATAAATATTATGCTTTAAATCTGCTTTTGAAAACAGAGAGCAACAATGTCTCAAAGGACTAATCCCAACTGAAAGCTCTTCGTGAAGAAAACATAAAAGCCTTTAGGTTGTTTGCATGTCCTTTTTTATTTTTTAAATTGTATTTTTTTTGTAAATAATTTATAAATAATAATTGAGAGCATTTTGTTGTCTTTAACTATGGTGTCCCAAGAGTAATGTTGAGAGCTCTGTAGATCAAAATGTTATTAAGAATTGAAAATAATAACAGGATTTGTCCTACTTTTTCTCTCCGTCTGGGCTAAGAATAGTGATCATTTATGCTTTATTTTTACTTAAAACACCTATTTTTCCCTTCATTATTTATGAGGTAAGATGGAGAGTTCACAAGATATAACTGAATTCTGAATACACTTTTGGAATTGCCAACTGTACAGGGTTGTCTGGCATAGCTGTTGTTTTGCCAAAGCTTTTTGTTTCTTTCCTAAAGAAACTATTTTTAATGGTCATCCCGACAATAATAAGCTCATTGTGAATTCACATGGGTAGTGGACAAGAGCCAATCCATCTAATCCTTAATTTTTTCAAGTGTTTACGGAGACTAACAACCAAAAGTACCTGGAGCTTCACCCATGGTTTTTCATGAGTGTTACAAACATCTGGAAGTTTCTTGCCTATAGTGTGGACTGGGTATTGAATTAATCTTTACATAACACTTGACCCTCCAATTAGCTCTAGTTCTAACTCCTTTAAGTGTCTACAGAATGTACATTATAAAAAAAAATTATGACATTTCCTGGTCTTCATCCAACATTAATAAATGAGGAGAAAAGGACATTCTGGAAAATGAGGTGTTTCTTAGCGAGTTTTCTCTGGGATATTTATTTAAGAGGTTAATGCAAATACATACACTGGTTATGGTCAAAATACATACTAGTATGTGTAATTTGGTTTTGTCTCCTGGACCTCTGATTTCCACTGAGATTCCATTCCATGCCCCGTTCTCCATGTCTAATGTTATCTGGATGGTTCTTTGGCAGGACTTCAGACGCCCATTTTATGGCAGGTGTGAGCTCCGGAAAGGAATTTATTCTTATATTTAACTCCTCTTTCTCTTTTCTTCCTCTTAAATGACTCTAATGGAAATAAATGTAATACAGTCCTTACAGCAAATTAGTTTTGTTGCTTTCACCACACATTTGTAAGTGATATAAAATCTTTTTAATAACATAATGACCAGAAATAAAATAATACCCCAAGACTATTTGCTTCAGAAAATCATTATTCTCTAATATACTTCTCAGAATACTTCCAAATCTTTGACTATGTTATCTTATCTTGATGGTGCAAGCATTTTTAGAGATTTATCTATTGGCAGTTTAGCTTCCTTTGAGACATTTTCTCCTCAGTAATCTATACTTTCCTATTATTTTAATTCGTTTCATAAAGACAACTTTGTGGTCAATATTGAAGGCGAGCAGGGGGTAAAGTCAATTTTACATGTTATGAACAGAAACTTTCAAATTGCAGTGGCTGTTGGAGCTCCTTTCTTTGTTACTTGATAAATGAGCCTTGGAAGAGCCACCAGCTGTTTGTGTGTTACTGACACAATCCCTTCTCCAGGCTCTCCTGCACTGATGCTCCCTCTGTCACTTTGCTTCTTTGTGGGTTTTCAGAGAACTGGCTGGAACTGGAGAAGTTCATGACCTGAAGCTGCAGTTCTGGTGTTTGCCTCCTTTGGAGGCTGTACCACACCATCTATAGTTTGTTCAAGGGGTTGAGTATGTCCATGGTACAATCTCTGAAGAGACAGATATTATTTTGATGAAAAAGTTTTTAATAGAATGCAAGTCAGCTGCAATAATTAATCCCATGGGACCTTGATATACAGCACTGGTTATTTATTTTGGGGAAGCTGTTTGACTGTTTTTCTAGGACTGCTGAGTACAGACTATTCCTTTTGTCTACTCTGTCTCTCTTCTCCACAGTGCTGTTATACTCACCTTACTAGTCTAAGTGAACTCCATCACATTCACTACATAAAATGCAAACATATTTGTATTCCAGTACCTTTCAGTAAGTAAGTGTGATCTTTATTTTGTTTCTGTGTTTTTTTTTTTTGGTGCAATAAGCTGGGCAGAAGAATATTTTCAACTCGGAGGAAGTATAATCAGTGTGTACTGTGGTGTCTTCCAAATCATTCTATCTTCCAGAAATTAGATTCTATTTTAGATAAACAGTGACAAAACTACCTCACCTGAGTGCACAAAGTGTTTTTTTTAAATGTAACACTTGATCAGACTTTGAGATTTTAAAATAGCTGTGTAATAAAGTCACCTCAAATGGAACATTATCTTGAGCCTTTCTTCCTCTGAGGAAATTTTTTTCAGCCAAGATTTTTACTCTGTTTTTATCTATTCCCTCTGTTTTCCACACATGGGAACAACTTTCCACATCTACACCAGCAAATTAAATGTATCCAGAGATATCTTCAAGCAATGAGGCCAAGTGGTACAGGACATCTCTTGTCATTCAAACAAACTGTTTCAGACTCTGGAGTTGGATGCCTGTGTGCAAATTGCCTGCTGGAGTGGCTCCTGGGCTGCTCCAGCTGCCAAACCATGTCCAGGAACTGTTCAGGGAAAGAGCTTGTTGAAATGGGCCAAAATCACGCCAGAAAACATTCTGATGCTTTACTAGAGTAAATGATGGTGCATCAGTGCCAGGAAATCTTCCCAATCATGCTCAACTTCACTGAGATAGATGCAGACCACGCCATTTTTCCCTAAAAGGCACATTTTTTTCTAACCATCTGGGCCAAAACAGCTCTCATTTCATTTTCATTCTGTAAGTTCTTTCCCTTCAATGGTCAAGATCATGAGTAAAGAGATATAAGAACCACTTATCCCAGAGTGTCAAGCTGTGTAAGGAGAAGTGGTATGTCTGTTTAGCCATCTGATCTTGTAGCAGAGGTAAGAGGAAGGGCAAACAGCCAACCACCATGGAAACACATTTCTATAGAAACTTCTCTGGGAGACCTCAAAATTCCTGAATTCTCAAAAGATTTAAAAAAAAAAAAAAAAAAAAAAAAAAAAGCCAAAATCTCCTCTGATGATTTATAACTTTTGACCATCATGGATACAAAAAACCCTACTCTTCCAAATAGAAAAAATTGTAGTTACCCTCCAAAATAATTTTGTACAGCAAATATGAAGGTAATAGCAGAGATGTCTGGGTTTGTTTTTCTAGCACTGAAGTTTCTCCGTGCTGATTGAAGCAGACAATATTTCCTTTACCTATTCTTCACCGTGATCGAAGAAAGAAACCTTGTGAATGTCCCCCATGCTGTGCAAGGGACAGCTACACCTGCATCTCTATGTGCAAGAAGTCCATTTTTCCAGAGTTAAAACAGTTTTATTTCCTCCTGAGAAATTAATTTGTATGCCTTAAGTCTTGTCAGACTGGCTCCCTCCCTTCACTAGCATTGGCTTCTGCCTTTTCCTTATTCTTTTCAGCTATATAAAGGCTCTCCTTCTTTCTGCGTGGTTTTCTGTGGTTTCATCAGTCTGGCTTTTAGTATATTCCCATTATGCAAGAAGGAAAAAGAAAATACTTTTGCTTTTGGATCAGCTAGCGATGAAGTTTGTGTTCATTTTCAGTTCCAGTGGGAAATAATATTTTTCTTCTTGTCAGCCCACTGGGACATCTTTGCGTTCTCAATACCTTCATTTTCCCCTCCCTGACCCAGCAAGTACCAACAGCAAAAGTGTGCTCAGATGAACTTCTGTGCTGTGCTGACTTGGGAGCCTCTGACATGACAAAGGACTCAGATTCCTTCTGGTGCCATAGCAGAGGCTGCATTTTATTGATGGGGGAACTTTGCACGCTTGTACCCGAGACAGCAGCAGGTTGCCTGCTCTTACTGACGTGTTCGTATTAGTCACATCAATCCTAATAGCTCTTTCCTCTGCTTTGTCAGACTCAAGGGATATGCTTTATCTGGAATGCATCTTCAGGGCTTCTCTTCACTTAATGAAAACAAGTTCTTGCTCTGTAGGCAAAAAGTTACTTTAATTTTGTTCTCTCTTATGTTCTAAATTAAAAACCTTCAAGTTCTTGCGATTTCATGATTATTTTTAACCCTCTGGATTCCTGAAGACAACTTCCATCTACTGAAGAAGGAATAAATGATAATGAAAAACAATTATGTGTCAAAACAAAAAAATGGATCAGTTTCATAGATTTTTTTTTTATAAGGTTGGATTAATTTCATACAGCTTTGAATGTTTGTTCTGTAGATGACAAGTAGTATTTTCACAAACTCCATGTCTCTCTCTCCATGCTTAATAGCAGGGTCATGGGTGATTACCATAACTGGTTGCTAAAATTTGAAACTAACAAAATCATATAATTCCCAGTTAATTTGCTGGTCCTTTCCACTTTAAAATCTATGACTGTAAAGAAGATCAAGTCCTGACTATGCTTATTGCTAATTAAGACTTTTTTTTTTTAACCCCAACCCATTTTTATGACAAAGCAAGCAAACAAGAAAGTGAGGAATGAAATAGTGGAACATACACTGGGACAAGTTAACCCAAGACTGTGAGGTAGATCAGTAGGAGAATATAAAACCTGAATTTCCTTTTTACTTATTCAGGGTCTTGTCTGTAAAATCACAAAGAAATTCTAATGGATAAGGGTGTGATCCAGCCCATCTAACTCCAGATATAACAGGTAATTGACTGGATGACATTTTCAGCCAAGAAAAAGAGATGCAGAGACCAATTTTTTCCATCCATTTTAGACAGTTATCTCAGGATAGAGTAAATCCTTGTGTGCAGTTACATATTTCCCATTAGTAATGATTGAAAAAGCTGACAGCTCCCCCCTAGTTGACTACAAGTTGTGGTAGCAGAATATGCCCCAAAAGACTGCATTAGGTCCACCACCACATGTGACAGTGGTCAACAAGAAGCATTCATTTAACAAGGAGTGAAAATTCTTCCTCACAAAAACTTTCAAGATTTCTGTTTCCTTTTCAGATGACCTCAAGCAAAACACCAAGAATTCCTAATGTTTTCACACATGGGGAACTGTTATTTTCCAGTGAAAAATATGAGCACTTTTATTCAGAAGGGAATAGGTGTGTATGAGGTGGATAATAAGTGGATGAGAGCTCCTTGTTAGGTAGGAAATTCAATTTGATGGCTCTGCTCAGCCTGGGTCAGAGTAACATGTCCCATCCCCAACCGCTCTGTGTCAGAGGAGGAGCAGTTCATCTTTATGGAATTTTTTTTTGGCTTAGCTGAAAAATAGTTCCAGGAAGCTGCTTTTGCAGTAGAGAGGTCAAAGACAGGCATTAAAAAAGGAAGACCTTTTTCATATCTGCAAGTAGGATTTGAGAAGCATAACTGGCAATGTACAGATTTCAGCGTTGCTCCTGCTGGATACATTCCATGATTGAAAACATACAACAAATTGGAGGCTTTCACTGCCAACCACAAAACTGTTGCTAACATTAGTTTTCCTTTTGAAAAGAAGCACTTAAAACCCAACATTTGGAAGAGGAATATCTAACCAATCCCTCTTCTCCCCATATTCACTTCAATTTTTAGAAGGTGTCTTCTGTATCATTTTCAAGAACCTACATTTCTATTAACAGTACAAATCCAACAGGTTTAATTATAGCACTGGGGTTTTTTTAGGGGGTGGGGATGTCCAGCATTGCACATTATGATTGCATAAGCACCAGTGAATTCTCTCTCTGTTAAGTGAAATGCTATGAAATTATCTCATCTAATCATGTTAATCATGAAAGTGCCAAGGGACCAACCAAAATGTATCTCTCTAGTTTTAGGAAGATTACAAGACTAGAATAGCAAGCAGTCCCTGCCTTAAATCACAACTGGCCTTACAATTGCATCATGATTGCACAGAAGGGAAAAAAATAAATTGTTCTGTCAAGAACTGGCATATGCAATTACTTTATTTGCCCAAGTTAATTGTTGGTAGAAATCAGGCATGCAGCTCATCATCTGTCGTTCAAATGTGATCTGTGCACTTGAAGATACATTAAAGTTGCTGTAAACTTGCTTTCCTTACAATTTTACTTATTTTCATTGATAAGGCAAAAAAACTGTTAGTGAAAGTGATTTTCAGAGATACATTAAAAAGCGAAGCTGACAGAGGAGACAGGACAACTAATGAGTCCCAGACTGGATATACTGTGGAATATCTTTGATATAAAATTTACAGCAATGCTTTTTTATCAGTTTATTCTGTTCCTTCTGGTTTTCCTCAGCTTATTAGTTTAATCCCTATATTAAGTCACTCTATTCTTCATCCAGCCTTCAGCTGTTCTGCCTGGAACCGACATACTAAACCACATTTATCAGCTGCATTCCCACAAATGGTGTTTTAATCTACTATGTCAAGGCATATTTCATATTATGCATTTGGGAGATAGGTTTGTGATGTAACTTTTATATACATCCTCTGACACCAAACCAGAAAGCCTTAAATTAGTACCACCAGTGGAGATACCAGATTGGTTGTACACACACCTTATGGATATCTCCAGCCCCAGGAAGAAGTGCTGGATTTTGGCATAACTTGACAGTAAAAGAAAAGAAAAAAAAAAGCAAGAAACCACAATTTCCATAGCTGTTTTACATTCTTCGAGCTGCCTACTCTGTAATCTTCCATGATCCTGATATACTCATGTATGTAGGTATATGCATACACATATGTACACACATATATGGATACACACATAAAGATACACTGCAACAGGAAAAGGTTATCTCTGCATACACCTGTATGCACGGTCCTTTTGTTGAAGTGATGGATGTGAAGCATTTTATTTATTCTGCAGTCCACCCAAACCGTCTCAGAGATGTCACCATTTTGTACCTCTGAGGCTTGTTTTAGAATCCAGGTTTTTCTGAAAGAAATATAAATACATAAATAAAACTGTTGTCTCCAAGGAAACTGTGATTGTGCATTGGGAATCCACACAGGCAATCTCCAGACACTGACATTGTGGAATTAATGCAGTGAATGAATTGTGAGGGGAAAAAAGGAAAATAAATAAACCATTTTAGTAACAATATACTTGTTGATTGTTTTGGGTTTTTTTTAAATCTTTAAATATTTTAAAACCTGTTTAGTCTTCCAGCAAAATAATTCCCATGTTGCACCCTTTTTATCAAATGAATGTTCATTGACTGAATAAACCCACATTGCTGCCAGTGGTTGGTATCTGCACCAATCCACCCTGTTGGGAATTTTGGAGACTCTTTCCTCATTCAAGGTGCTTTATTTTGTCCCAGTGATTTCAGAAGGATTCTGCAGTTCGGTAGGGATTTGAATACAAATGCTTTACACACTCCAGTTTCCATGTGTGGATAATCGTAGCCTGATTTGTACAAAAAGCATAAGGCCATGGATCATGGACCAGGGGCAGCGTATTTGCAGGAGGACTGTGTTCTGCAGTCCTCATCAGAGCAGGCTGACAGGATACAAGCAGGAATTCTGGTCCTTAGTGGGAAATCTCTCCTTTCAAAGAGCAGCATTTCTGTTGGCTCTTTTTGTCTTGTGTTCAATATTGGGTATTAACTGAAGTTTGTGGTTTTTTTGGTTAAAAAAAAAAAATAATCAAATTTCTGGATTTCCTGTATTTTAAAATCTATTCTAAAAATGCTTATCTGGCTCAAATCATTATCTGAAATAGAAAACCTGAATGTTTAAAGAATGTTATGAGTCACATCCCCATTATAGTCTTTGACTGGTGTAGGATACTTGTGGTCGGACATACACATAGACTAAGTTACTTTTTAGTCTTCCTTGTGTTTCGTGCAAAGCCAAAATAACTACTCAAGGGAAATAACTTCCAGCAGAAAGATATAAAAATTTAAAAACCAAAACAGTAAAAATGGTGATATAAACATCACGGAATGCTTGGGGTTTGGAGGGATCCCTGGAGATCATCCAGCTCCCCTGTTAAAACAGGTCCACCTAGAGAAGGTTGCAGAGGATCATGTCCAGGCAGTCTTTGAGTATCTCCAGAGAAGGAGACTCCATATATTTCAGCCAGATAATATCTTCCTTAACTTTAAATAACATCTGTAAAACTAAAAGAACTTAGGAGTTCACAGAGTCACTTCTTAGATACTTGCAAACAAGTGCCTTGCTTTTTAGGCTCCTGTGAGACTGTGATCATACAGTTATACATGATCCAGAGAAGTTGTGGCTGCCACATCCCTGGAAGGGTTCAAGGCTAGGTTGGATGGAGCTTGGAGCAACTTGGTGTAGTGGAAGGTGTCCCTGCCCGTGGTGGGGGTTGGAATTTGATGATCTGTAAGGTCCCTTCCAACCCAAGCCTATGTATGATTCTGTGATCCATGTCAGGAATTTACTACCCCTAGAAATCAAGCAGTTTTTCAGCATAATAACATCTCACATCACATAATAACATCTTCACATCCCCCAGATCTGCTCAGTGCATGACCTTCTGAGTCTGTAATTAAGTCCAAACCATTTCTACAGCAGCTCTAAGGTCTGGGATGATGCCTTGTATCAATCCAGAGACATTTGAGGTTGGAAACACAGCTTCAGTGTTATCTGTGACCCACACATATGAAATGTCCCATTTTGAGATAGTTACAACCAACATATCACACTGATAGAGGCACTGGGTGTGCAGAACCAAAGCAGACTGTTCTATCCACTCATTGGACAAGATCTGTTCTAAAGCAGTGCTTTTCATTTGTAACTGTCCATCACACACAGACTTCTCTCCTCTCTTTTTCTGGGATTTTGGGTCTTTCCCAAGTTTTATTCATCCTTTTGAAGACACGCCTCATGCACTCCAGATTTTGACTTCCTTAAGCACAAAGTCTTTGCTTCAAAAGAAACAGGACATTTTCTCTCTCAAGATTTGAGGTAAAAATATCAATAAATTGTGAGTCACTGTGAGCATTTATGGTTGACTTCTGAATGCTTAAAAATTAATCTAATTTCAAAAAAGAAAAAAAGGAATAAAACCTTTTGAGGAATCAGCTGTCCCCAGTCACTGCAATAAACATTATACTATAGAATATTTCATTAGTTGGCCTTATTTGCTACTTGATGTGTTTTCCACTCTCTTTCCCACCATAATCAGAAATCTTTTTGTCCCTTCTACCCTTCTCCTCATCCATCTAAAAATATAGGCAGCTTAATACATTTTTTTTTTATTGTACCCCAAAGCTTTAAAATGATTCTATATATTCTTCAGCAGCCATCTCCATAGAGGAAAATGGCAGCTGTTCAACAGCTCAGAGTAACTCACTGCACTGACATTTAAGAGGAGAAGGAGCTCTTCTTGAAATTACCCAGGAGATCTGTATTCAGGGGATAAAGCTTTTCAAGCTGGAAGCCGGCCAGGACAACGAAGCTAATCATCTTCCTTTTGCAAAACATACCATGTGTCCTTTGATAACCATAAGTGATTAGAAACATAATTTCGCCTGCCATGCCAGAAGCATTGCTCCACACCACCAGGGTCAGCAGTCCTGCAGAGGGTATGCTGATGAATAATGAACTGAGAACAGAGTTTGCTCAGAGGTTTCCTTCCTCTTCTGTGAAACTACAAAGCGAGTCCAGAGAGACTTTTGCTTGAGACCTGGTGAACTCATAGCGCCCAAGAAGTGTAAAAATAGGGTGAAATTAGAAAATAATTTTATTTTTGTGCCAGTGTTATGACTGAGGCCAGCTGGAAGCTGACACTTACAGGCAAGCTAAGCCTAAACGTGAAAGTTCAGAAGAATTTGTATATAAGTAATAGCTAAATTTTGATACTGTCTGATGCTT
>JAWWES010000133.1:68736334-68755346 GCA_035583135.1 Lophotriccus pileatus
TTTCAGTTTAAAGCCATTCCTGTTATGGTTGCACTTCTCCAAGAGAGATCAAACTGGAAAAGGAAGAGAGATTAGGATAATGGGGGGAGATGTAGAATTAATTTTCAAAAGTCTTTACAAACCTGGCTTGTTTAGTTTGACAGAAAAGAAATTAAGAAATGAGAAATACATGTGTGGCAGATGGGCATAAAAAAAAGAGTGTGAAAACTGCTTAAGTGAAAGGATAATGTCAAAAGATGGACAAGTGCATATTAAATGAACGGATAATCTTATGAACATATGAATATAGAAGGCTGAAAACTAGAAAAACTTTCTAATAAGTGGATAAAGTAGTTTGAATTTGGAACTGGACTAATGAAAACCTGACTTCCTTCATGAAATGGATTATATTGTTTGATGGTATAGATTTTACCTTTCAGACCTGTATTTCCCTCAGCTGTTGTTGTTGTTGGTTTGTTTTTTTTTTGTTTTGGGGGGGGTTATTGTTGTTGGGTTTGTGTATTTGTTTATTTGACTGGGGTTTTTTTATTATTTTATTTTAAAGGATGGACTGAGAGTAAAAAAGGTAATATAAGGCCTCACTTTTCTCTGGAAGTCAAGTTGGAATTGAGGACTGTGAACTGAGCATCAATTATTCACTCATGGAAGGATATTCTACTCCAGATTTCTCCTGTTCCTCGCTAAGTATTGTACTCACAAGCCTTTACCAGAACATTTCACCCACGGAGCAGCTGCTCAATTGTCAGAGTTAAAATGCAGTCGAGGAACTCTGAAAGACCAGTTTCCTTTTCATGGTACTATGTATGTTCAAGAATCACCAGCACTCAGTGGAATACTGGCTTTCTATAGCAGGGAAAGGGACATCTTCCTATTTTAATAACTCCAAGGGTTATTTAAAACATTCCAGACATCTGAGATCTATGTCTGGTGAACAGAATTACTTTTCAACTGCTTCCACTCATGGAAAGGTGGCTCATGCAGGTAAAAAATATTTACTTATCCTTTTATCATCCTTCTTCAACTGTTAGCAGCTGCTGATGGTTTAACTTAATCTCCAATCAACAAGTATCTCACCTATTTTGCTCGTCTATATTGCTCCTGCAATATAAAGGAGGACAACTCCAGCATAGTATACACCTGAGTTTTTTCTTTTTTTTTCCCCCCACAACTGCATTTTTTTTTCCCATTTAAATTCATTTGCACCATCATTTTACACTGCAGAAGTGTGGCAAAGAAGGAAAATGATGAAATTATATGTGGACTTGCCATGATTGTAAGTGGGGCCAGGGTGCTCAATGGTAGAAGTGCTTAATGGCTTGTTAAGGTTCACAAGCCCTTGCCAGGGATCCCAAGTTGCCTCAGCTATGTGCAATGTGTGTCTCAGTGTACAGGTTTTACAAGATTTTCATTAGGTGTACATAGGGGAAGGACATGCTCTTCCTCTGTCACCACTGACTGAAGCAGGACTCCATTTTCTGGGGGTGTAAACCCACCAGGTAACCCAGGTTATCATCCTGGTTTCTCTTCAGCCACCTTTCCTACTCCCAGATGCCTGTTCTAGGATCTTCCTCAGATGAATAAACCAGAGATTTTCACCTGATTTCAGTGCTCCCTTCTTGGTTTCCTACAATCCCTGTCTTTTCAGGGTGATGATCCAGGCTAATTTATTCCAACAGCTGGTTTTCCAGTAGTGTCCTCCCCTGTAACTCCCCAGGGAAGTCTTACTGATTACACCCATTCTTCAGACCACTGGCTAGGAAAGAAAGTCACTGCAATGTGGCATTAACAGTCAGGGGACAGGACTCCAGAGACACTGGGTTATGTTTCACTGGGGGTATTATTTATACAGACTAACAGCTCAGTGTAGAGAGAATGAAAGAGTGTGAATTGTGTCTCAGAGCCACAGCAGCTTCACAGGAGACTTCTGAGGATATTCCTAAGCTGTTTGTATGCTTTTCCTTGCTCTGCTCAAATCACAATCCAGTTGCAAAAGGAAGTCCTTTGGGGCATAACAAAAATAAGCTGGTAAACATGGTGATGAAGAACTGAGTGACAAGCAAGCAAACACTCCCCCCAACTTTGCTCTACTGTCAGAGCAATTTCTCATGATCTTTCTATCCACGAGCCCCATTCAAACCTTCCCAGCAGCCATCCATGCAGTGCAGGTCTTCAAGCTGCACTGCACTTGGACACAACCTGTGTTGCTAATAATCTGAAGTGACAAGACAGCATAAAAGCTTTTGTTTAAAAAAACTTATTAGTTGAATTTAATAAATTGAAAAGGAGACTTTTTAACTGCCTAAGGAATGTCCAAGCCTCGCTTATGTTCCATGAACTCTAAGTGGAAATTTTAATTAGAAGTCAGATATGTCGTAGGCTATTTAGGTGATGCAATTTGTTTTTTAGTTATCTTATTACAAAAATCAGCCTCTGGGCAACTATCACTTATTAAGTATTTTCAGCTGAGTGATTTTTTTATTTTATTTTTTTTTCTTTCTTGGTACTGACAGGTGAATGCAATGGAGAGGGTTTCTGACTATATAGTCAAAATAACTTAGAAGCATTCTCTTTGTGTAAATAATGTCATGGTATGTAAGTGAGGTTGTATTTCTAGACATCAGTTTTCTATTATGTGGAACTCAGATCAGTAACCAAAAAAAAAAACCCACCAACTTATCCTTCCTCTATTTCACCACAGAACAAAAGCTCAGCTGTTTCCCCAAAACGCAAGATTTATTTTGACTTTGTCTCTAATAACTTCATACTCTTCACAGGGGGTGTGGTTCTAATTCTGCCATGTTATGTGGGTAGCTCTGCTACGGCAAAATGCAGGCGTGAAAACAAATTGAAGGGATTGTGCAAAATTTTCATCCAAGACTTTACCTTGTCAAACTTTGGGCCTTACGAGCAGGAGAGCGACCAGGCAACATCAACACTCCTGGGAGCAGCACTGTGATGGAGGCAAGAGTGTGCATGGCAGGACTTGGTTAACTTTCCAGCTGGAAACATCTGCTTTTGTCTAATAACAAGGACAAAGGATGAAAGGCCTCACCTCTTGGTGTCGACTAAGATGAGATATAACAATAGAAATGTCTAGGCCTGAGGAGTTGCATGCAGCTCAAGATGCAGAATGTCTGTTTATCTCATTATTTCCCTATTGTTTTTCTATCATAAATGGAGTACCATTTTCCACAGAACTCAAATTTTTCCTTAAAATTCAGTCCTATGGGGCTAAACATTAAATTTTTTGAAAAGCCTTTTCACCGCATCTTAGTTCCCCATCTCAAATCTTTTCTTTGACATTGCTATCTCCCTTTCTCTCTATAGGGAATTTCTCATATTCTTTTTACCAGTAAATTATTCTATTCATTTAGGGAAGCTTCTTAATGTACCCAAGCAAGGATACACCATTATAACTTCAGTAGTGATTGGGCAGACAATGCAAAGCAGGTGAATCTTCATTATCAACTCTATTATGAACTTGTTCTCCAAAATCTTTGACATATTGATTCATGTTTAAGTTAAGAAATGCAAATATATTTTAATTTGTTCATGTCAAAGAAGGAGACACTGTCCTCATCCCTAAATACAGAGAGAATGATGTGAATCAGTAGTGAATTTCCAGTTGTTTGCAGCAGAACCCTAATACCCTTTGTGCCACCACCCTGGAAAAGAACTGAAAAAGCCTGTGCTGACGTATCTGGCTGTTGTCTAATGTGGTGGGAGGCTGGCTCTTGCTTCCCTTGCATATAAAGGCTCCTAAAAGGGGTCAGTGCAGACTCATATCCAAACATCTCTGAAAGTCTGTTTTGAAATTCAGCTCACTTGCTTTTTCTTCAGGAAAGAAGCAGGAAGTAGGAGGGGAAATCCAAGATTTTAAATCTGTGGATACCTGGCAAAGTTTTACCATGCATGGGACTGTGACAGATTCAACCTCTTGCAAGTTTTATAGATATCCCTTTGAAATCTATGTGATTGTAGCTGTGAAGTCTATTAAAATACCAAAAAATGAAAGCAAGCCTTTAAAAGAGAGGAAACCAGTGTATGTTTCCTCTATTCAGACCAGAATCCTTAGGGCATGTTGGTTTGTTTCTTCATGGCTGTGTTCATGAGTCAGCCCCCACATGGCAGTTCCAGAAGGGGGTTCCTAAAGTAGGGGAAAATAGGTCTGTGAGATCAGGCTTTCTAACAGGGAGAGAACTGGAAAGCAAGACAAGCTCAGGGTTAGCCAATACAAAAAAGGACTGGCTCCCTGCAGAAGGGAATGAATGAAAGAGGGGAGATAAAATTGGGTAAAAGAAAGGAAGCAGGAGTAGATGCCTGTGAATGCAGAGCTGAAGGTCAGAAGGATGTTTCACAGAACCTTTAAGTTCAGGATGATTAAGGCAATGGGCATCCTGGGCATTCAGTCCTAAAGGTAAGTGATGTGAGTGATCCCAGCTAGAAAAAAAGTTGTCTTTCCATGACAATATTGAAGTTCTCTATGTTTTATGTGCTATAACGGGGCTATAAATGACAACTGTTTTATAGAGTGCAAACAGCAAATCGTCTTCACTTTGGGGCTACCTGGAAAGAGACCTGTTACACTCACATATGTCAGTGTACACCACACTGGAATCATGCTCAACATGCCTTCCAGGACATTTCCTAACTCTGAGTAGATAGCTGGTACTATACCACTGTAACTTGGCCACTCCTGAAGCTGCCTTGGCTCGCTACCCTTCTTGAAAGCCACGTCATGGCCTTTCTTGAACAACAAAAAGATGCAAAGAATCATTCCTTGCCCTTGATCCCAATGCAGCTGCAGACTTTTGAGCCCCCTGAGAGTGAATAACTGCAATGGGATTTCCCAGTAACTTAAAAAAGAGAGGGAAGGATATGTTATATTGTATTTGATCTCTTGAGGGAAAACCTGAGTGGTAAACTAGTAAAGTCAGTGACATTTTAGTCTTTAAACCCAACAGAAATGGTCAAGTAACAAGTAATGTGTTATTTTGCGACGGTTGATAGGCTGGGGAGGCATTATTTAATTCATAAAGCAAGTAATTAAATAACAGCTAATATCTGACTAGAACATGGAATCTGTACCTGTCCTTAACAAACTGTGTTTTCCCCTTAGAATTTTTAACAGAACTTTTGGGTACAGGGTTTCACTCTTGCCTTGAGTGCCATTTAGTATATATAAGGAGGTTTTTTTGTTTATGAGAGCTCTTTAGCTAATGTAAGAATATTGAAAAGTAAAAATAACGGAACTTTTCTCCTCAAAGCCCAAATAATAGTGATGACAGGCACCCATGACTATTTAGGAGTATCCTGCCAGGACAGCACTTATTAAAATAACATTTTTATGTGCTGTTTCTCTCCATTGGACTTTAAGAATTTTTTTTCCCCTTTTTTTAATAAAAGGAACTTTTGTTCAAAGGCAGAGCTATTTATCTCTAAGTAGGCAAAAGGCCTAGAACCAGATAAAAAATAACAACTTTTTCCCCAATTTCCTCTCTGGCCATTCTTTCAGTATTACTTCCCAAGTCTCAGAGGGCGCAGTCTCATAGTGAAAGTGCACAGTGGGTTTCACACTGTATCTGTCTTGCATTGATTTTCTGCCTTTTCCTTCCCAAAATGGGGAGAAAAAAAAAGCACCACAAATGAGAACGTCACAACGCTGCTGCCTCCACACAATTGACCATCATCATGCTTACAGTGACCATTTAAAGAATAAACACCGTATTTCGATCAGGAAAGGTGTAAAGGGAGACACAGTTTCAAAATAAATGCCAGTATCAGGAGACTGAGGAAATGTTTTAGGCCCGTGTTAAGTTCATATCAGCGGGTCGTAAATAAGAAATATTTGTACTTCTGGAGGTATTTTAGGCCGTAGATAGTGCTAAGAGCTCTAGCAACATATAGCAAGTTGCATAGGATTGCAAAGCCCACAGCAGTTGTTTTAGATTTACAAATACTTGCAGGATTCAGTGTGCAGAATTGATAGGGAAAAAAATCTTTTCACACTGTGATAAAAAGCATATGAATAAACCATAGAGACCATAACAGTAAATGGCACCTTTTTGTATTTCTATTTTACGAAAAGCCATATATATGTACATAAATACACATACACGCACACAAACTTTTCAAAGAAAATAAATATAATTACAAGGAAGAGGGCTGGATAAGACTGAAAAATATTTAAGGGGTTTAATTTTTAATTACAATTTCTATGAACATAATTATATTCAAAGTCACTATGATGATTCAAAGTCCTCTTCACTTCAGTGGAAGAAAAAGAGAAAGATTCAAAGAAGTGCATTCAGCCTTTGAGGGCAGAAGGTTCCAAGGCATATGTAATTTAAAACTGAAGTAAGTGGAGATTAGGCTGACATCATCAGTGACAAGGTTAGTTGGTCTTCTGCAGGGTAGATCCCACGAGTGCTACAATGTTAGTAGTGTGATTGCAATGTTAAATGGTTAGATATAGTCAATCTGCCCTTAAAGTTCAGTTTTATCCTTTACTAAGACCTTACTCTTTGAAAGAACACAGGTCTGATCACGGTTCATAACAAGTCACAATTCATAGGTGTTTAAAGGGAAGAGGCCATGAACATGTACATTTATAAATGGAAAGAATTACCTGAGCTCTATAAAAGAAAGTTTTGGACCTGAATTGATGTTGGAATTGTGACAAGGAAATTTCTTGCACTGAAATATGTTGTGTTTTAACCCCAGTAGGTCACCTAGTACCACACAACTTAAGTAGGAAATTTGGTACATAGGTGAATAGATAGATAATTAAATGGATAGATAGATAAATAGATAAACTTAAACTTGGAATGCACACTGGATAACTCACATGTAAGTTGGATGCATCACTGTTTTCTCTCTGTACACTCAGAAGTCACGCTATTCTCTCCAAAGGGCTCCAGACAAAGATATGCCACTATCTTCTCACTGACCATAGCCAGAAACTACAGCAACTACATCTGTAAATTTTAGTGTTCACATTTTAATGTAAAGATTGCATTCAGGTGGCCAAAGTCTGAAAAATGGCCTAAAAGCTCCTTTGGTGAAGCAATCAAATAAAATGTTACCTCTTCTTCTCCACCTCTCTGGCACTGCTTACCCATTGTGACTTGAATGGTAAGTTGTAATGTGAAGTTTTTTGGGGTTGTCCTGGCAGAGAGAAAGATCAGAGATGGCTTCATACCATTCAGGATTTTTTCAACAAAAATAAATAAATAATGTAAAAGAAAGGTCAGTGTGATTTGACATGGTTATGTCCCCAGTATTTCTTACACTTCAGTAACAACTAAGATTGTATTTTGGCATTTGATCTTCGACATTCGTGCTTCGCTAAAAGCAGATTCCTTCTCTCTTGTGCACAGTGTATTAAACACTGTGCAGAAGTGGAAGATGAACCATCCCACCGCTGAAGAGGTTTCAATCCAAGCATGTGTTTATATGTCACACTCGCCACAAGACTCCAGTACCTTCCCAAAACTGGCTGCCCTTCTGTGAGACCTATTTGAGAATCCATCACGTAACTTTAGCCTGTTTGAAGCCTGCATGTAATACATGAATGCAGCAAGTAAAAAGTGGGAAGAAGATTAGCCTGACAGGTCATTGCTGTCTGTATTTGTATTAATTATATATATTTTCATATACCCTTCTTAAAGCTACAGCTCTGTTGAAACCCTTTTGTGTAACTGTCTCAATCTAAGTCAATAATTTTAATTATTCCTCTTTCCTTTTTCACTTATTTGAGCATTCTTCTACCTCTGTCCCCATAAGCTCCCTTGATTCTGCTCTTGACACACGATGTATGTGTGAGTAGTGTCTGGTTTAGGACCACACAGCATCAATAGCATTAATATGCACTAGCTCTATAATAAAAGAAAGAAAATAATTCCTGAAGTGCCTGAAAAGAGCCTGAAACACCTGGATGAAGCCTGAAATACATGAACATTGCCATGCTGGCTTGAGTGGTGCTCTGAGTTACAGGAGGTCTTCAAGGTACATGAACTGCTGCAGAAATGCTGTCTACAGGTAAATCTGGTTCATCCATAGACTCGCATTAAAACCAAGATGTAAAATACCTTGTTGGGTTCTCTAGATGAGTGTCTCAAGCTCTTGAACCATTCATGAGCTGAACGCCAACAGAAGACAATGTGCAGAAGGAATATCATGACATCATCCAGACCAAAATCAGTATAAATATGTTGCCTCTCTGCACTGATAGAATTATATTCCTTTAATCTAATTAAATCCCTTTAGCTACAGTTTATACCCATGAAGGATTCATTTAACAGCAGCCTCTTCCACAATTAAAAGCTGTTCTCTCCATCATCTCTCCACACTATAAAAATATGTTTAATCCCTTTCTGTTCTAATCACTCCTCCTTTCTGCAGGAGTGTGGAGTAAAAAGATGAGCTTGGCTTAAACCTTGTGAGTGCTGCTGAGTAAAAAGGGAAGATACTTCTCTCATCTTCTAAGCTATAGATCTGCCTCGCTACATCATCATTGCCTTGTCTTCCACCTGTCATCAACAATAATCCCAAGGCTGACTTTGGAAGAACCACTGATTTTTCCCTGTTTTCTGCCTGCGGTGCTAATTATTCTTATCTACACACAAAATCTTACATTTGTCACCAATAATTTAATTTCATTTGTTTCTGATTGCTTGAATCTCTAAAAATTTGAATTCTAAGCCTGTCTTCCAAAATACATTTCCTGTGTCTGAGTCATTGGTAGATTTAACAAAAACATTGAAAAATATTGACCTAGAAGAGACTATTTCAGAGCCTCCTTCAGTGTCCCTTACCATCAGTATCTGCACGTTGGCTGCAGTTACTCAGTTTCTTTTCACCAGGTAGCTTTAGCTAGACATAGTTTGCTCATGAGATTTCCATCTGAAACCACGTCAAAAGCCTTTCCAAAGCCAAGATTCGTGACATCCTCTGCTCCTCTCTACCCATGAAGTCTGTTACCTTGTCACAGAGGGAGTTTAGGTTGATTTGACGTGATTTGCTCATGACAAAACTATTCTGGCTGCTACTCATCTCCTTCTCATCACTCAGATAATAATCTTTCCAGTTTCTGTGCTGATTTTGTCTGTGTCAGGAAGAGTTTGATGTTCAACTCTAAATTTTCTCATTGTCACAGTTTCCTTCATATCAGGTGAATGAAGGTAAAGTATATTAAGATGAAGATACTCTTCCAAGTACCTAAATAAAACTACCTTGTATTTTTAGGGGTTGGTTGATTGGCTGGGAGGATTTTTGTGCTTTTTTTTACCCGTGTCAATACAATGGATAGGATATGCTGAATTTTCTTTTTGAAATATAGAAAGTAGAATTGGGAGCTAATGGTAACATTCAACCAATTGTAACTATGAATTTCTTAGAGCTGCCTCTTTCATAAATAATCATATACACATTGCTTAAAAGTGAAGCTTTTGCAAAAATATAAAATTAATCATATTTTTCTGAAAGGTCTGCTACTCGGGAAAATGTTAGAAACACATAAGTATATTTAAATTTAGGGAGCATAAGGGAAGATTTTCTTGCCAATATATTTCACCCTTGTTGTGGCAGGGTGAGAGGACAGTTCAGTCTCTGCAGATCACTCAGTCCTTGGTTCCTCTGCTGAGATTGTTACAGAGGTGCCAGGTAGCACCAGGTATCTGTGCACAAGACTCTGGATGGAGACCAGCACAATTTTGGATGGGTCACTGGGCATGCATCTGTCACCAGTGATCTGCAGTCATGACTGACAGGTCCTGGACCTCACCCAGCCCCGATGAGCCACAGACTCCTTTTCCTCTTACAAAGCTATTACTTTTTTCCAGTCATGGAAAGATTTTAAAGCAGCTTTTACCTCCCCTTTTTGCATTGCTGTCCTTAGCCTGCTGTCAAGAGCTGAAATGTGTGGTGACATTCAGCAGATCTGGCGTCCAAATCTGGCAGGGAGCAGGACAGGGAGAAAAATACATCTGGAGTGTGCAGGGTGCAATCAAACCCCAGTGCTGTTGTGGCAAGTGAGGTCAGGCTGTGACAGCTCTGCATATGGGTCCTACATCAACCATATATAATCTCCATTAAGGCTCAGAGAGTCTCGTTCTGGCGAGTTTAAATCATGGCAATTTTTTACCAGAGTGGTGACAGGATTTCTCTACAACACTGTGAGGAATCTGTCCTTTGTCACACTGGGGAACACCAACATATTCATTTTCCCTCGTGAGTCTGTTAGCCATCAGGAAAGTCCAGAAAAGTTTTGCATTAGAAATCATATGATACCCATAATATTTCCTTCTCTTTTCACTAATAACCTAGGCATTACTGCATATAGGCCTTTATGGCTGTAATTTGATACAGAATAGTGTACAGTCTTATCAACAGGTGATAATGACAGGTCAGGATGGGCACAAGAAAGTATTTTAATAAAAATACTAACATTTTTATTTATTATTATTAACATATTATTTAATAAAAATAATAACAGTGGGAGCTTTTATATCTCTTAAAGGCTCTTTTTTCTCTATTTAAATATATATGCATATATAAAAAAAAATTGTATTCTCTTCTGTTCCAATGACCACAAATTCAAGGGGTCCATTTGTCCATAACATCATTAACAACACAGTAAGCTGTTCCATCCCACAGCCATTAGCAATTGGCTGAGAGCTGTAATGATTTTAAATCCTTTTTGTTTTCAAGACACCATAAGTTCCTTGACTTTTGTCATGCTTCTTGACTTTGGATAAGCACTGGACTGCAGAGGGAGACAACATGGAGCTGAAAATAAACTGGGAGATGGATTAAAGCAGGAGGACATGTCCTGTTAACTTCCTGAAGATGCTCCATATCCCTCTATCACCACCAGGATGAGAAGGTCCACATTCAAAGCATTATGAGTTAATTAGGTGTCTGGGGTTTGTTATATATACAATTCTGCTGCACAGAAAAGTGCGTGCATTTACATCAGTCATTCCTAATCCTGCCTTGGCAAAACTTGGAAAAACACCAATCCCTATTCATAAAAGAGGATAAGTCCTATGAGGAGCAGCTGAGGGAGCTGGGGATATTCAGCCTGGAGAAAAGGAGTCTCAAGGGTGACCTTATCATTCTCTACATCTACCTGCAAGGAGATTGTGGCCAAATGGAGATTGGCCTCTTCTCCCAGCGATAGGACAAGAAGACATAGCCTCAAGCTGTACCAGGGGAGGTTCAGGTTGGACATTAGGAGGAACTTCTTCATGGAAAGGGTTGTTAAACACTGGAACAGTCTGCCCAGGGAGACGGTGAAGTCACCATTCCTGGAGGTGCTCAAGAAAAATCTGGACATGTCACTCAGTGTCATGGTCTGGTTGTGTCATAGGTTAGACTCGATGATCTCAGAGGTCTTTTCCAACACAAATCATTCATTGATTCTGTGGTACAATAGCAGAATGTTTACTTGGAAATAAATAACTAAACATGCAATTGTTTTACAGTTCTCAATGTTACATATACCTCTGCTTGGTGTCACATCAGCCTGAAGAAACTTATTTAATGACACTGGTTATACAGTTTGTTGTTGTGTCCTGACTTCGTTACAGCAAAATCTAGAAAAATCAAGTACATTTACTAAAGTTTTTAATTTGTTTAATAAAGTTAAACACCTTAGTTAAACTCACCAAATTAATGAAACTTTGTTATCCAACGTTTAATACTTTGTGATTCCACGCAGAAAGGTTTTAATCCTGTTGTTTCTCTGTTGTGTTCTGTGGCTGTAGATGTGCCCCATATGCCAGGTTTCAAACAGAAACCCATGTGCTGGCAAACGTGGGGTTGACCTTCAGAGAAAGGAAAGATATTGTAATTATAAGACAGATACAGACCACTTCTAAAGGTCTTTAAGAACTACTTCAAGTAACTAACTGATATCACCTGTCTGCAACTGCACTGAGGACAGTGCACAGGTAAAGGATGCTCACAGAGGCGTAGTTGTGGAGGCAAACCCGTCCATCAGACTTTTGTGGTTTTCCCAATTAAAACCAAAATTCACTGCCCATCCTCTTCAGATGTTATCTGTATCCTCGTCTTTTTCCATTTAATTGATTCTCCCTGTGTTCTCAGACCCCATCTGAAAAACATTCTCACCCCTCCCCAGTTTCTGCCCCTCACAGCTGTTATAATTTGAAATATAAGCTTTGTGTCTTTTAATAGGAAAACATGTTTATGTGAGAAACTTATTCTTGCAAACAAAAAATATTGTGGTGACACTTCCCTGAGGCTGGGAACTTGTAGATGCACTTATTTATCAAAACTCATTGTTTTGTTTAATTAGCTTCTTGAAGAGAGAAATTTCGTGGTTGAGATCGTGTCTTTGCATACTTAGAACAAAAATTGCTTTCTCTGTGGCAATACTTATGCGCTAAACAGCTTTCCAAACTCAAATCATTTGTGAGAAAGAAAAAAAGGAACAGACAACAAAACGTATTTGATTTTATTTTAAGAAAAAAACATTTACAGTGCAGGCATTAAAATTATTTATACAACTATATTCTCTAGTTAGGTGAGAGCTGAGTGTCACTGCAGCAGTGGTTGGGACAGATTCAGTGGTAGCAGACACCTCATAGGAGAAGTTCAAAGAGGGTGGGAGGGTTCCTGTCTTTAGAATGAAAATGTTGGGTTTAGTATGTCAAAAGCAGACTGACAGGAATGAAGGAAATAATCTCAACCTTCTGTTGATGTCTTCTGAAAGGCAAAGATGTTCTCCATGTCCTGCAGGGACCAGGTTTCTATACACAATGACACCCTGGGAAAGACTGAAGGGTCTCTGTCCATATGACACAACCCCTGGAGAGAAAAAACTTCGCGTAAATGACAGGGCTGGTTTTCCTTCTACTCGTATTTAGCCTTGCCATTCTTTCAATTACAATCATTATCAAAGAAATGAAACCATACCATTGCCTGCTCTTCCCCAAAATATTTTGTAATTGAGGTGCACCACCTAAACTTTCAACCTTTTTTGAATATCTGTGCAGCAAAGTTTAGAGTATTCGACCAATTCATTAAAATAATGAAGAGCAGTTACATTATATCCTCTTTTGAGGTTTATCTAGGGCATTTATTTTTCTTACAAATTAAATCTGCATGTTGGGTCAGGAGCAGATTTTGGTATCATATGACGTAACACTGTATGAAGCATTGCTTCCTACATTACCAGTCACACATCAGAACTCAGGTGGGACTTTTAGAAGTTGCCAGAATGATGAAAAATGTTTCTCTAAACCCATAGACTAGATAAACAATATAATCTGAATTATTTTTTTCCACTGGAATAAAAGGTCTTACTGAAATGTTTGCATGGGAAATATAAAACCAAGAATTCATTTCAAGTCAATATTTAATCTTTCCTCTACCCGAGCTCTTTCATACTTTGTGAAAATTATAACTGTGAAGTTTTCACACTTTGGCTTCTGTTCCCCTACTTCTCAAGGCTTTCCCTGATAAACTGCTGTTTCTCCCGTTATGATATTGTCAGACCCTGGGGTACAGCCAAATAATTTTTAGCTCACTCTCTGAAAAGAAAAAGTTTTGAGACAAAAACAGCTGTCAGAGTAATAGAACTTCCTACAGAAGAAACTCCCTTTTTCCATTGGCTTCACTACCCATATTTCATTCTGCAGTATTCTGCCCCCCCTGTCACCCCTGCCTGCTCCAGGCCACCTGAAGTCATACCAATCACTTCTCCCGAACTTTGATTTTTGTTCCACTGGTAAAGACAACTTTGCTATATTGTGATGTTCTGAAAATGTCAGAAACAACTTTAATGTTTTCAAGAAAAGTCATGCTGCAGAGCTGAGTTTATTGTTACTGGTTTTGATTCACTTGGAAGCTGCTCTTGCCGTGCTACACTTCCCAACAGCCAAGACACCAAAACTGTACTGTGTTACATGAACAGTTGTTACAACTAATGGAAGGATATGACAAAGTGTGCAGAGAAGAGAAAATAAATCAATGGATGGTGCCAAGAGACCTCTGCAGTACAACATGGTGATTTTGGGGAAGTGATTGATAACATGATAGGATAACATCTCACAGTGACTAGGAACTGGAAAACAAAACTGGCTTACCGTTAAGGACATTGCCTGTAGATATTTGCACTACTTTATTAGGAGCCCAGGATTGGTTCTAAAAGACAATGGAGAGTGCTCCATTAGAAAGTCAAAACCTGCGTGTGCGTTATGAATGGTCCTCAGGAAACACCAGCATCAGGGTTAATTTGACCCAGTACACGTGTATAGACTGTAGGTTTATAAATCTGTACTTTTTACCATTATTACAAAGCCCTGAGAGAAGTGGGCACTTTCTCTCAGACTAAAAGAATGAGCTGGGACAGATCAGATAAATCACACTATTATCACTGATGTTTTCTCTGTATGGGCTCTAAAGACAATAATCAGTTGCAGGATCTAGTTAAATCCTCTCCCTTTTCCCCTTTACACTTTTTCCCATAAAAGAAGACACTGAATATGAACTTAAACCCCTTTTTATTACCAAACAGTTGTGTTGCAAAATGGTACAGAGCCTGTCCAGGTCAGTCTTCTTTATGCAACTTCCTCAGTTGCAGCTGCACAAGTGGTTGTGTTGGTGAATACAGAGGATATCAATATTCTACTTCAAAATATAGAGTAAGGGTACATTCAGTGTCATCTTGAATCAACAAGTGTCATCCAAAGAGTATGTCTTTGACTCCACTTGAAAACCTTGGAAATAAGGTTGAGGTGGCAGCAGTGCTGGATGTAATGAAGCTGCAGCACTGTGAGGGAACCTGCTGGTAGAAACAAATCCACACCTGCAGCAGGAACTGAAGCTGCTTTATGGAAGCAGTCAAGGTCAAGGCTATATAAGTGAAATAAGCAATGTAATTTGTTAAACACCTTGTCTTCCCTGCTTCATCTATATCTGGCTGCAGTCAGCAAGAGAAGCAAACTGATGGAGAGGTGCAGTTATCCTCTGTCTGCAGCCTGACAAGGAGCTTTAAGTTACTTTAATTCATGTAATTGCAGACCTTTGGCAACAAAGGTGAAACTGCAAAAAAAAAAAACCATGCCATAAATGCCCTTTTCAGACAATGTTCTTACTCTTTTAATTTTGCTGGCATACTTTGCATAGATGGATATTAACCTGTATCTTTTAAAACTGTAGGTTCGGTACCATACAAGCTACAGTAATGTTAGTTCCAAATAAGTGCAAATAGGTTCCTGAGTTTGAAGGAAAGGCAGTTTTTCCACTGAACCAATAGGTGCTGGACTATATCCTCAATCTGCAGTGACTCTGGCCATAGAAACTCTGTCAGTGTCAAAGATCTTTGGGGAAAATTCCAAAGTCTGAAGTAGCAATTTAGTCTATAATATCACCTGAACTTTAAAGTCTGCTGGAGAGGTGACCAGGGTGTAAAGGGAAAAAAAAAATAATTAATTGGGAAGGCAAATGTTTGCTACACCATGAGAGAAAAGCTCAACCAGAATGCAGGAAAACTGTGTTTAAATCCTTGTTCAGGACAGTTATTTTTGCACATCTTCCAAAAGAAGATCAGAGTTTATTCCAGCTCAACACAGTGAGCTCCCATAGTATTCATCCTGTAAAATGTATATATATTAACTGGGACAAAGACAGAACAATTAGGATCCCTCTTCACCTTGCTCAGAATCAGCCTTTTCTTGGTGAGGAAGAGGGAAGACTGAATATGGGGAGTTTTTTGGTGGTTTTCTTTGTTTTTCAGGGTATTTTCTGCTGCCACAAAGCCTGTTAGTATGGAGAAATTCCAGATGGTTGCAGGATTGTTGCTTGGCTTATTCAGACGAAAAATATATAGTAGATAAGACCATAAAAGAGACAATTTCTCATTCTAGCCTTCTCTGAAGAGAAAATATGGCATCACTTTATGCTGTTCTGACCTTGCTGTCATACAGACATTCTCTATCACTTATTGACAGAGGCAGGATCCAAGAACAGATTGGAGCTTTAGCCTGATAAGGAATGATTGTTTTCAACCATCTTCAGAGAATACATGTTGACCCAAAAACTGTCTCTAAGCCCAGATTTAGTGAGTACACAGCTGTGTGTGTGTGAATGCACAGAAATTCACACAAATCCACCTGGTGGCATAAAAATTTGGTATTATTTTGTACTTACTGGATCTTAAAGTTCTTGCTCTTCAGCCCGGGGCAGAAGATCCCTATGGCTGTACAATACAGTTTAATTTTTACCCTTTCTTTGAAAGCTGAAATGTTCAGTAGTACTATTTTATTCTCTGTAGATTCAGTGATTACAAAATTATTTTAAATTCAAGTATTACAATATCTTATCACTTTTGTTCCTGGCCTAATTTCTGTGTGGCTCTGCTAAAGCATTGAAAGAACCTCCCAAAAGTTTAAAAAGTTTGTTCAGACTTTGGTGATTACAGGTAGTCCTAGTTTAGGGGTTTCCATTTCACCTTAAAGGCATGGAACAGCTCTGTGTGAAATACAGACATAAATTATTGTCTCCCAGACAGATCATTAGCAGAAGAAAAGGGACTTTGACCACTGTGTCTGAAACCATCAGTCTTCATTCTTTTGTCTTAAAAGCTCGAAGTCTGTTATCTAATTCTCCCTTATCCTCTCTGTGAGCAAGCAACCACAAGAGGGAGGTGGTGCATCGCCCAGGGTAGGGGTGGTTGTGCAATTAGTAGCAGGACTGATGAAAACTGGGGATTTGGAAGGGGAAAGTTGCAGTTTCAGAGCAGGAATTTGTTTGCAGATGTGAACACTTCGTGAAAATAGCCGTGTTTTCCACAAGGAAACTGCTTTGTAAACATCAGCTCATCTAATTCTTAAAGCAGCCAAGGCAAGGTGGTAGGGAAGTAATGCTAGTAATTTAAATATTTGACTTAATAAAGCCAGCAATAAGGCTAACTAGCAGAAACTCTGGGTCTTAATGCTGTGTCCTTATTTTGCTTTTTTGTCCCTCTCTAGTTTTGCTTTCTTGCCACGTGATATCCATTTGAAGTTGGAAAAAGAAGACATTACAGATTTGCCCATGGTTTTGAATAAAGTAATTCAGAAAGACAAGCGACTGATTACAAAGGTTCATTGAGCTGAACCTTTGCTGGATTAAGACCTGAGGGAAATTCTGCCCCTCTCCACTTTGCACTGAACCCTTTGGCTGCGCTAAAAATCTCTCATTTCCTTCTGACACAAGTGTGAGAAGCCAAGGGCAATGCAGAATGGGTGATGGCGTTTATTGAAAAGATGCAAGGAGCATGTGAAGTGCTTGCTGGTGTTCAGATTACCAGCAATTTAACACGTCTCTCTAGCAAATCATCCAGAAGTCTGAAACAATTCACTTGCAGCCTTGTAGAAAGAACCCGTCCACCAAATGCGCCTCTCAGTGAACGGCTGCGACCTTGTCTGTCGTTAAAGTTTGTTTAAAATGCAGGAGGAAATATTTCTTTCATGTCTTGTGGGTTTGTTGCTGCAGTCTATATGAGTACTTACATACTGAAGTGTTGGTTTTGAGGGTGTTTTCTTCCCTGAGATTCATTAAGAACTACTTGTTAAAGTGTTCCACGTGCTCAGTGCGCTGTAGCAGGTAAATACAGGACACAGTCACACTGAAAGCCACACAACCCTGGGAGACAACTTCAATTTTTACAAGAGGCAGGGCCAAGGAACAAAAAGGTTCAGCAAGGGATGAAAGTGAGAAGTTAACACACATAATTAATTAATTTCTGCAATCTGCTCATTCTGTCTGCTCACACACACTGAGGCAATTGAGGGAGGTGAAGATTTTAACGGAAAAGAGAGAGACACGACCGACCTCCTTCGTTAGCAAAGCCAGGAGTCCCCAGATAATGTCATCTGAATAATGGAGGAGCTGTGTTTTAGCACCAGCTCCTGGGCTGGACTGAGAGGATGAGTCACTTCGGAGGGTGGACAAACAGAAAAGAGCTTCTGGTGTTTGGCTACAGACCTGGTTTTAATTGTGTTAGAAAAGTCCTCAGCAATACTGTAGGAAGCCACATTTAATAAACTCTTATTATTTAGCTTGTTTCTTCCAAGTCTTAAGATTCTCTGGATCAGACTTACATCATATTTTTTTTCAAATGGAGAGCTAAAGTCACTTTCCAGCAGAAGTTAATGGTATAAGAGCAAGACTAAGATAGAGATAAATGACTTCCCTGATTTCACGTATCTAGCACTGGAGATTGTTACAAACTTGACATATTTATCTATTCAGTCAGTGTCTCATTTCCGTGAACTATATTAAATTATTTTTTTACAGGGAGAGACACACTCTGAATATATATTGTAATTACAGTACTACCTGGAATCAGTCATTCAGCCTAAGAATCCAATGTTTTACACACAGCACAAATGCAAAACAAGAAGTTGATCCCTGTATCTAAGAGTTCAGAGCCCTGTTAAATACTCCTCTGAACTAGATGCATTTTACTTTAGTTATGTCACAGGAGAGGTCAACTGCCTCTTCTTTTTTTCCTGTCCTGAAGGAAAATGCAATACATTAAATGGTAATATATACACCAATATAAATCATTCATTAATCTATTTTTCGTTAACAAGCCAAAATGCTTTACTTTTTCTTTCCTCCTGTAAAACTGAATTCAGAAGTTCTTTCTTGCACTGTTAGCACCTGTAGTACCATTGCAGGCATGGTAGATGGTAGAAAACCACTGCAGATTTCCCTGAGGAACAAGGACAGCAACACACATTTGCAGAAGGCAGTTCATACTAATTGAGGTGAAAGTCCAGAATAGTTGGGATGAGGATTTAAATGACTGGTTTTGAGCAGACATCTCACTTTGATATATCATAGAAACACAGTCGTAGAATAGTTTGGTTTGGAAGGGACCTTAGAGATCATCTAGTTCCAAACCCCCTGCCACAGGCTGGGACATCTTTCACATATAAATTTTATTAAATGAGGCGACTTCTGCTCTAAGTTCCAGCCTTGAGAGATGGGTGAG
>JAWWES010000133.1:68783166-68823289 GCA_035583135.1 Lophotriccus pileatus
ACCTTGTTCTAACCCCCTGCCATGGGCAGGGACACCTTCCACCAGTCCAGGTTGCTCCAAGCCCCGTCCAACCTGGCCTTGGACACTTCCAGGGGTGGGGCAGTCACAGCTTCTCTGGGTAAACCTGTGCAGGGGCCTCACCACCCTCACAGGGAAGTATTTCTTCCTAATATCTAATGAAACCCTGTCTACCACAGTTTGAAGCCATTTCCCCTTGTCCTGTCACTCCAGGTCCTTGTGAAAAGTCCCTCTCCAGCTCTCTCGGATCTCCTTGAGGTGCTGGAAGATCTTCCTGAAGCCTTCTCTTCTCCAGGTTGAACAGCCCCAATTCTCTCAGCCTGTCCAAACACTCCCAGCCTGACCAAACACTTGAATATAGACTGGCAGTGTGAGAGACTGAGATTTAATACTTATAGAATTGACTGTACCACTGCAATTTCAAATGCAAAAGTAGAAAAAATATGCTTATGCTATTAAAAAAACCCAACCAGATTGTAGAATCCTGCTACACACTGATAGTCCTCTGGCAGAAATCCAAAATAAAGTTAACTCTTGCTATACCTTTGAAAGGTTTTATGAAATTCCTAGGAAAAAGTGGAACAAAACATATTACAGTGGATAACCATCACTAAACATTGTCTTAAAGGCTGTAAAATGCTGATACAGTAAGAAAAATGATACATCTCTGGAGTGACTCCCAAAATAAGATATTATGCTTTTTTTTCCCTGTAGTTGCCTTCTAATACCCCCAAAAGACACAGAAAACTGCCAGTGATCTCAGATGCCAAGATAATAATCCTTACAAAGCTTAGAACATTCTAGAGGACATGCCCTGCCTTCATCTCAGACATCCCTGTGCTCCTGTAGCATGTCAAAAATAGTGAGAGACCTTCAGGGTCATTTAAAGTAGAGAAAATCATGTTCCTGAAAGTGCATTACATTAAATAAAACCCAATTACTCTCTGTTCACCTAAACTGACATTTTCTGTTTACTTTTGTGCAAGGCTACTTGAATTCAATGTGTGACAGCTGTTATGAAGTACTGTTTCTGTAGCTATTACCAAAAATCTGGTTAGGAGGGCTGGCAGTCACTAAGACCACCTAAAAAAGAACAGTCTGCACTATATTAATGCAAATTTAATTGCTTCATCCAAAGTGCCTGCTGAAAACCATCTGCGTTCCATGCTAAGGGCTGAGATGACCATCAGAGGTGCTTCATGAACTTCTACATTCTGCCTCAAAAATCCCTAAATTCAGTCTAGCCTTCTTTCCTTTTGAACATACCGTGAGTCTTAAAAATTGATGTAGCCTTCCTCCAAGACAAATCATATTGAAACATTCTAGAAAGCTACAGCATGTTTTCACATGGAATCACAGAATATCCTGAGTTGGAAGGGACTCACAGGGATCATCAAGTCCAGCTCCTGGCCCTGCACAGGACAGCCCCAAGGATCACACTCACACTGAGAGCAGGCACATGGCCTTGACAGCTCCCTCTTCCACCCCTGGGTCAGTTTATTTCAACAGAAAATGGGTTTGCAAAAATCATTGTCTTCATGTGAAACCTGCAATTCCAGCCTTGCATTGCTTACCTGCAGCAGGTGGTCTTTAATGGTTAGAAAGCATTAGAATGCCTGGAGTTTTGTGCAAAATAAGTGTCTTTCTCTTGGATCTGTTGCTCACATAAGTTTTTGGTGGCATTTATTTACAGGCGGGAATGTAGCAGGATGTCACATTCCCCTGCAGGTAATTCGACCCATCAGGCTTTGATTAAAAGCTTTGGGAATTTGCAGGTGTTCAATTAGGCACCAGAGGGAGCCCATATTATTTCATAAACAGAATAACAACAGAGTAAAAAGCAGACGAGGGGAGAAACCCTTCAGGGTGTCAGAGCAAGAGAATATCTGTGCTTCACACAAACGCCCATGTTCCCGCTCTGCTCCTTGACAACCAGACACCCAGAGTTTGCTGTGCAGGGCAGGGGGGGATTTACATTTCATAAAGCAAATTTTGAGGAGGGTGAGCACAAGCCCTCTTTTTCCTGAGCTGTGAATGTTCTTTTTTATTTGCTGATGTACTAAAGGGTGCTGGCAAGGAATCCACTTCACTAATATATGGTAATAAAGGTCAGATGCTGGTACAGCAAAATCCCAGTTATCACTGAGCCACTTTCGTGACACCAAATCTGTCTGGATAATCAAACATAATGGAAAGGAACGTGAGATTAGACAGCTTGTCTATTAATCTGATCTAAGAGGATGTTAGGATAACACAAGATTTTATAAACAGAGTTTTCTCTGGGATTTCTTCTCATGGAAATACCTCCTCTGATCTGGGAAACAGACCTTTCTGTGAATTGTAAGGAGGGTTTTGTTTCTCCCTGTACGAGCCAGTAACTCTCTCAGCTTCTGATTTCCTTCCTCCCCTTATAAAAAACAAAAAAATATTTTACTAAAAGTGGTATTTTTTGTGGGTGTGCTGTGCCTCTAACAAGTCACTGGTTCTATTTGGATATTTTCCCATGTTATTTACCAGAGAAACAGCCCCAAATGCATCTTGTTTCATTCAGCAGTGTTTGCTGTTAATATTCTCTGTAGAGAATTCTCTGTTTTGCAAATAAAGTCAAGGAGAAAAAAAAAGAATGTAGTACATCTGAGTCTCATTTATAGGACTACAGTGGTAAAATAAATATCCTTTGGAATTCACTAGAAGTTTTTATATTAATATCTTATCTGTCTCATATGGTATGGTAGACATTCCAGTCAGCCTTTGAGGGAACTCTGGCATTGTTACAGCCTATATGAATTTTCCTACATTCCCATTTTAATTCTCCTGCAGACATCTACAAATGATCACAGTATTTCAGAAATCTTTGTTTTTCAGGAGTGATTCATTGCTAGTCGGGCTGCCTTCCTGCCTAAAAGAAGCTATTGCCTCTCTGTGCCTTCACCCTTTAATTGCAAGGCAATTAAATTCCCCACTGTTTGCAGTATCTGTGTCCAGAATGAGTCATCTTATCACATCACCCTTTTCTTTTTTTTTTTTTTTTTTGATTAGCTATGTGCTTAGCAAGATGTAGCTTAATATTGCTGTCCCCACAGAGCTGGAGCTTTCTTCCTTAATTGTTATTTTTCTAACCTTTACACCTTAGCTGGTCAGGCCTTTCTTGCATCATTGCATGAAAAATAAAATAAAATACAACCAAAATTCTGCTTCTCACCACATTGCCATAATTTTGGGATGCATCCAATGGCACCACATGTAAAGGATAAAGTATGTCTGTGACTGATAAGCACAGATTTTAAGAAAAAATATTCCTTCTTCCACAAGGCTGGTGTAGAATATCCAGTATTTAATTTTAGATAGGATCTCAGTCATCTGAAGAAACATTACTGGGTACTAAGAAGGAACTGATCTGAAGTTGTTTGGGTGTGATGTGTAACCCCAGCTACAGGTGCTGTCACAGTGACCATGAACTGCTTTTATCCGAGGGGGCTTTAGAGCACAGCTTTGTAACCTGCACAAGCTGAAACCACACAGCTCATGTGGCAACTTGAACAGGCAGAGGCTTTGTTTATGGTTCTCATGGTGTCTTTGCAACTTGATCAGCCTCTGCTGTGCTTTTACACCAGGTTTTACTGTCAGAGGTGTCAGCAGGATGCTCGAGCAATTTGGTTTCCTCCTGTGGTCTGCACTCTGTGTCCTTATGTGAAAGGTGGGACAACAGGGTGTTAGAAGGACTTGCACTGTAAAAAGGACTTGCACTGCCCTTATCCAAGTCAGGGCCTTTCCTTGATGTTTGGTGAAAAGAAAATCCCCTTTTCCCAGACTCAAATGTCTGGATTCAAATACATTTTGCAGAAGTGAAGAAGAGTCATGGGTAGAAAAGAGCTTCTCTTGTTTAGATCAGGAAATCCCCAGTCTGCAGTGTCAGGATGAATAGATTTCCCCAGGACTCTCCTGCCATGTCTCCTCTGCAATGAGATGCTCAGGGAAGAATTATACCTGCTCTCTTAAAACCTTTTGGATACTACAGTTCATGACCTACCTATGTTCCTTGCAACTGTTCTGCACAGGCTTAATATTATTGTTGAAAGAATAAACCCTCTGCAGGAGCCCTCACTTTTGCCTAAGGTTTCTATAATCCTTGTGTTGATGTATTTATTTGAAAGCTAAACATTCTTGGCCACCGTATCAGTTGATGTACTTGAAATCTTTCTATTTATGTGCAATGCGGATACATAGTAAGGACCAGTACATCCCTGAAGTACTCTCAGCCCATTTTGAGAAGAGTTGTTTGGAAGAGCAATCAAATGAAGTGATATTCCAATAGTGACATGAAAGTGTAGAGGTAGAGGTAGAAATAAAGCCTAGATTTTCTTTTCTTAATTGTTTCTGCGTCGGATCATATCACCATTTCCAAGCAATTCCTGACCTCTGAAATATTTGGTTTTGCTGAGCTTTTCTTCTATTACTCTGAGTTTTGCAAAATCTAAAGGCATTTATTTCTCTAAAAACAGTCCAAAACAACTTTCAAGCCTCTTCTATCCCTATCCTGCACACCACCAGATCCTAAGCTGCTCCCTCCTCCCACTAAAGCTGTGGAGAGGCAGGGAGAGAGTGAGGATTGTTGAATATATAATTTTTTTCTTAAATCATGCAATTAACAGAGTTGGTACATTAAAAACTCAGCCAGGCTTGCACTCCAAAGTCCCATCAGTTAATGCAGTTTATGTATCTCCATTAACATGTTTGCTCACTCAGCAACCTTGCACCATATTTCCCTTAGTATCAAGTATACTGCCAACCTTTGCCAGGATTCTACTGAATTAAGGTTATTAGCTGCCCTAGCTGTTTCTTCTAAACTTCTTTGGCTTTGGACCCTCCTAATCAAATGCTTAAAAGTTATTTCACTGCAGCCTTCTGTGGTGATGCTTGCTTCTTTTAAACACACTTCTTCTTTCCCGAGTAGTCAGCACATCTCCATCTCATGGCAATATAAACTCCTCAGTGTGCCAGTGGCCAAACTTTGCAGCACCTTTGAGGGTTCCACGGGACAATAAATTGAATATAACAGAGTATGTGAACTCCTGTGGCTCCTGGCTATATATATTATAATGAAGTGGAAGATGTGCTGATTATCACATAATACAGATGCATTATGTACAAAATAGGCACCAAGAGGAAAGAACGTGCTTTGGTTTTATCACTCGTTATTATGAGAATGAAAGGACCTGAGTATGTATAATTATAAGCTGCAAATGTCATGCCTTCTCCCAGTCCTTCCATCATCCACAAAAAAATCAGCACATTAAGAAGGAAGCAATGTCCTGGCTCTTGCCTATTATCCTCACAAAATCAGGGAACAAAAAGCTCACAACTACTGCCTGCAGTAAAAAAACTTTTATATCTCAGGAATTAAGTTCTGATTTTAGTTCTCATGGGACTTAAGAAAAGAAGAAACATAATTAATCTAATAAAGGATGAATATGGCCATATAGAGCCAAGACTAACTTAGTCTGGGTAAAAACCTCTAAACAATGCTCTATGACTTCACTCTTCACCCCTGAGTGAAATCTTTTACAGATAAGATGTTTATGAAGTGTGTCCTTTACTTATTCTGCTGCTCTAATTATTTCAGTTTCAGTACCACATCTACCCAACTGTGCAGAACTCCTAGCAAAGATGTGGATCACTTGCCTACTCATTTTCATCTATTCCCACTGCCATACTTTGTTTTTTCCTTCAATTTCTAAATATTTTCTTTCCTATCTTTGTCTTCTACCATATTTAAAGAATCTTTTATGTTTACCTTAATATTCTCCAGCAGTGCTGTTTCTGTATTCCCATTTGTACTCTCAGTGCCTTCTTTATAGTCCCTCTGTTTCTTCACATAAAATTCTAAAAATGCTGCATATCTTCCTTTCTATAATTTTTAAAGCTCTGTTTTGCTTTCATTTAGCTTAAAAGACATATCAGTCATCAACGCTGAAATTTAATACTTAGTTCTACATAATGGGCATATCCTCTTTCTAAGCTCACTCCACCACCACGAACATTGAGTTAATTTTGTCAACATTATCTTACTATCTCTTACTAAAAAGAACTGTCTGTTTATATCATTTATTAGGAAATCCTGCCCAGAGAAGCTGTGGCTGCCCCATGCCAGCAACCTGGGAGGGGGGTAGAATGAGATGGTCTTGAAGGTCCCTTCCAACCCAAACTATTCTATGATTCTCTGATTTCATGGTTAATGGTATTAAATGTGGATATCTGTAAGTCTAACCTGTGTTCCTATTCAAAATGCCATCCAGAAATTTGAAACTGTTGTTATGATGGTGATTATTAATTATAATAATTATTAATTATGATTTATGAAATAACCTCTAAGAGCCATTTCCTTTATCACAACCTGTTGACATTACAGATATTGTCCACTTTCTAGTATCTCTTGAATGTAGTGGTTTTCCCCTTTTATCCTTTTATCCTTAGATCATTTGCAGTAAATTTAAGTCCTCTGTTTTTACTGTGTTTTTAGATCTTTGACAACATCTTGCCACCTTAGATTGAAGGATGATGAATATTTTCTGTAATGTTACACAACATCCAATAAATCAACCCAAAGCCTTTCTTGAAATTCTCTGGCAGAGCTGTAGAAACCATGATTCAGTTATCTCCCTCTTTTCCTTTTCATTACTGCCCTGGAGAATTTAAGGAATATTGAATGTTGATTAAGGTACAATGATTCCATCAAAGCAGGTATTTGTATCAGAAATTATCCAAGAACTGACATCTCAACGGGCAAAACTCAGCATAATTTCACAGAAGCAGTATTGATAAATAGATTTACCCTGGCTGAAGGTGCAGTTCCAGGTTTGTAAGCAATGAAACACGTTGCACACACCCCCTTGTGGGTGTTTGGGTAATTTCTTTAGTAACTTCTGAGGCTGTTGACCAATTCCACCCAAATCTAATGAATAGTTTGCAAATACAATGAAAAAATATAAACCCTTGCTTTTTTTTCTCTCCCTTTTCAATTAAGAAGTTGGATAGAGCAGAACCACACTATTGATTCCTCTGGTAAGGATAAAGTTGAGCTCAACCCTTATTATACACCAGAGTATGTGCTTTCACATGGGACATTGTGACCAGAAAAAGTGAGATTTAGCTGAAATTTGAAGCTTACTCCACAGCTTAGACAGAAAGCAACACAAAGCCAGGCTTTATAATCCCACACTTTGGATAAAATTTGCATAATTTGATGGTTGTGTAATCATAGCATCCCTTGTCTCTGGGTATGTAATGATTAAAATATTTAAATTCACATTTCAAAGAGTTACAACTGCCAATGAGTCTGTGAGTTCTCAGGTTTCTTGAATTCAGGTCCTGAGGACCCCAAATTGAGTGCCCACATAATGAACAGAAATAAAATCTTCCAGGATCCAGCAACAGGACATGAGGGAAGGGCCTCAGGCTGTGCCGAGGGAGGTTCAGGAAAAATTTCTTCATGGAAAGGATTGTTAAAGGGTTATTAAACATTAGAAGGGGGTGCCAGGGATGGTAGAAACCCTTTCCCTGGAGGTGTTCATAAAATGATTAGACGTGGCACTCAGTGCTCTGCTCTAGATACAATGTGGGTATCAATCAAAGGTTGGACTTGGTCAACTTGGAGATGTTTTCCAACCTAAAGGACTCTGTGATTCAGTAATTACAAGGTGCATTTTTTGTCCTATTTTGACTGGGAAATTATTTGCATATTTCATAACACATTTTCCAACTAAGCTCTTCTGTAGCAATGTAGAAAATTATTTTTCCACACTTAAAGCATTTACAGTGCTAATAAAGAAGAAAGCATATTTGATGAGAGAGCTTTGCAAAGAGTCATTGAGCACTCATCTCCAATTTGTGTTTTTGATGCTTTCCCACAGTGTTAGCAGAAGCCCTCAAACAAACTCTGAGAAGAAACACATTATTACAGCTTCATTCAAATGAAACCATGGTAATTCACAGGAGCCCCCTTCTGCACGGAATACATGCCAGGGAAAGAAGAGCAGGGGCAGAATCAGAGCTCTGAGAACAACAGCAAAGGGTAAATAATACATACATTGCAAATGTGGTGAGGTTTTTCAAGACAAATTAATTAAAACCTGTTCCTCCTGGGAAAAACTGTTGCATTGAAAATCTCTGTTCTAAATCACGATGTGTTGTAGGAGTTCTGTTTACTTTTTATTTCTTTCTTGAGATACAGTTTTAACCGTGGATCCTTTGCTATGATGTATTATATCAAGGTATTTCACAGCAATATGACACCATTCTATGTTAATTATGTACCACTGGCATCCAGCTAAAACAATGATAGCTTTGCTCTTAGTAGTGCATTGTTAATTAGAAGTCTTACAGGAGAAAGAGTTGTTGTTCATAAAGCTTTGGCAGGGAGAGAAAGTGAGTGCTTGTCCTGACTACAGGGTGCCCAATGTCTTGTGTGAGTAACTAATTTGAGATAAGAAACAAACAACAATGACAAAAGAAAGCAGGAGGATGCAGATGATACTATCTCAAAATTCCTTGGGTCCAGAGTCTTTACAATACCATGTGGCAGTTCTCTTTAACCATTTTAAAGATCGTAGATCATTTAGGTTAGGAAAGACCTCTAAGACCACTGAGTCCAACCATTAACCCAACACTGCCACACCCACCCCTAAACTATGTCTTTCAGTTCATCATTTCTGTGAAACCAAGTGAAAACCTGTGAAATAAAATCTCATAAACAGACCTTTTTTTTCAATAAGCACACTAAGACTAGCAAATGTGATAAATATATAAACATCCTCTCAGATATACTAAGTTGTAGCTTAGCACAAACATTCGTTGTCCTGACAATACTTCCACTTTTAGTGGTAAATTACTGTTTTCAGCAGCAAGATGCTTCCTTAGCACAATAGGAGTTGTTCTTCCTCTTTGCCTGACATTATCTAATATCTTGTGTTGTTAAGCTTTTTTGGAAAATGGTTCCCACAAATTGTCAGATTTAGCACCTGGAGAAATCTGAACGAGAGATTATTGTACTGGAATTACTCTTCTGTTTTAGCACAAGTGGCAGAAAAAGGTCCCCAGACTTTACTGTTTCAGTGCTTGCCAGCTGCTAATTCCAGATTTACTTTCTTCCCGGTGCTGTGTAGTGCAGAAAACAGTACAGAGTGTATGTGGAGATTGTCTTGGTTGCACATCATCATGAATTCAGTGCAATAACTCTCATCAGTTCTGAATAGCTAAACTTACTGTAGCTCCCTACCTATGGAGGGAGGATCTCTGCCTGGTAAGGGAGAGAAATAAAACAAAGCATTGCAGCTCACTTTATTTTCAGGTGTAATGGTGCTTGAAAAAGTATCTTGACGTCTAATTTTTTTTTTTTGGTATTACATTCTGGGTGTTTCATTTGTATCTTGCCTAGTAAATAGAATTATTATTATATAAGTGCAGTGTATTACTACTACTCATGCAGCAGCCAGTACACAGTGTGTTGGTTTTATTAAAATTCAAACCTAGATGGCTGCTGAGAGTTGGAAAGTACATTACTAATATAACTGAATTGATTTTGTTGAGCCCATTGAAGGTGAAAGCATTGGGCATAATTTGTCTGGATTTCAGAAAAAAAACCATTTGATACTTCACCACACAACAGATCCATTTATAAAGCCAGACAGCATAATACAGACAGAGTAAACAATGCCCTGGAAAATAGACACAAAGGTCAGTTAAAGGAAAATGCAAGGAACAAAAATCTGATTATGCTCAGGGTGCACAAAATGCAGTATTAAAATCACTGTTAGTGTTGTCCTTTTAAGGACTATTTCAAAGCTTATTAATCTTGGTATATTATGCTTAGTTCTCCCCACTTTACTAAAGGTCAGATGCTGGATTTGTGCACCAACCTTTCCAGGTTGGTGCTGGGAATGTACTTTCTATAAAATACGAAGGAGACATTATTTTGACCCACTAAATACATCCATCAGGAGTACCAGAACACAGTTTATTTCACCTTGCCATTATTCAGCATAGAATAAAGGCAACAAATGAAATAAAATCTTTCCCAAATATTTTTTCAGGATCCCACAGTAAACCAGTAAGTGTCAGTGAGGTGCAAACCCTGTGCAATAACTATCCAGTAGGTATCCATGCAACACTTCTGCACCTCTGGATCAGCTGAAAGCAGAACTGCTGAAGGTACAGCTGACTGGTAGGAATATTTTCTGTCCAGTTTCATGACTATCCAAAGTAATTTGTGAACATTTAATGGCGTCTTATTAAGAAAGATTGTTAGAGACAAAGCATATGTTAACTATATAAAAAAATATCTTTGGAAGTAGGTAAAAAAAGTGTTATTTCATACTTTTGGGTGGTGCCCTGTGAATAAAGATCAGCCATCCTTGACCTACATGGCTGGTGAAAAACTGAGTGGGAGGATAAATTCTGATAGAGAGTTAAGATGCTGAGAAGAGAAAGGAGTAGATTGAATCATGTGTCTGGGATTGTAACTAATTCAGAAATAAGTCATGGACTGAAGTCTAACCAAGGACTAGAATATAAATTGTTTGAGCAGAACAGTGGGAGTCTGGAGTGGAAACAAAGTGACAGGGTCAGTCAGGGAAGGAAATTCAAATGAACTCTGAAGCAGGAAAAATGAATGGAGAAAAGATAATTTCAGAGGCATTACAGATCTGTGGAAATATAATAATGAGAAATGCAGCATCAACACCAGGAAAATGCAATGTTTTTGGCCAACATTTTGTTGTGAACAAAAGTTAATTTTAATTCAGATCTTAGTCCATCCATGCAGGATCTCATGGATCCCTTAAATGCCTTATGATAAGAAACTATATTATTTTTTTGATTCATCTCTGTATTTCATCTGTGTTTCATCCCCTTGTGACTTTCTTATTTTCAATTTTTTAAAATGCTGGACTGATGTCCAGAGACTTTTTGGCTCTGTTGTTCAGTCAGAACAATTTAAACACGAGGTGATGCAGCAGAAAGTTCTGGAGACCTGATCTAGAAGTCTTCCTAACAATGGGGGGATACCTTCAGTCAGTTCAGTTAGTTCTTTTCAATGTGTTTTTAGAAACTCCTAAACTACCTGTGATGACACTATAAAGCACATCAGTGGGCACAGAACTGTGTCAGATACTGCTCTGACACACCCTGATGGTGTCAGGACTGAGGTTTGTATTTCTGTTATCTTTATCTCCATTAAAAAAAAACAGGCTATCACGTGATCTTATTCTGTCCTAATAGTTTCCTGGCAAATGTAGGAAACAGAGGAACAGAAGGGCAATAAAAAAGTGTTCTGTGTTATTCAGGCACTCTGTATTAGGAGCTGGATCCAGAATGCATTGCCCTTGGATCTCAGACAAGTGTGGAACTCTTTCAGGGAAAAAGCACCATAAAATCTTGTACATGTTGTGCCATTAACATTAACAATTTCCCTTCACTGTGCAGAAAGGCTCAATGAACTTTGTTCTCAAATGTGTAATTCAGTTTAAGGAATTGAAATAAAGTTCAGAATAAAATTATGAATAGCAAAAGTATTTTGTTTACTTGGGATATTCTCTTCTCACCAAATTTGGGCTACCTTCCTATTCCCTAAAACCAGACGTGTTAGATGTCTTCAAGACAAAATAAGTTGCTGTACTTTCAAGTTTACATGTGCCTTGCTTAGAAAATCACATTCTTTTACAAAGAATTGGTATTAGGATACTAATTAGGATTAGGACCATATCTTAAATTTTCCCCCCTGAGTGCCAGCACTCCTCTAGTTTTGTAACATTTATGAAGTGCTCTGTAAATTCACTTATAAGCAGCATGTCCATAGCACGTATGTGTTAACCACACACTGGGATACATCCACACCACAACAAGGCATCTCCCATCAGTCACAGGATGGAAAGTCAGATACATTTTTCATTTTTAGAATGTTTTAAGAGCACATGAAGCTTAAGGGTGGAGAGAAACCATAGAATCATAAATATCCTAAGTTGGAAGGGGCCTTCAAGGATCATCCAGTCCAACTCCTGGCCCTGCACAGGACAACCCCCAAAGTCACACCATGGGTCTACAAGTGTTTTCCAAAACGTTGTGGCCCCCAGCTTGGTTCAGAGGACCACGGTTTTCATTAGTCAAGCTCCACAGCAGTTTGTAGGGGTTTTTTAAACAAAATCTTCAATTTCAAACTGAGATGCTCAAAATCAGTGGGGACTGGAGAGATCCTGAACATTGTAATGCTCATGTCATGACACACCAGGAAAAGAAGGAGGATATAATAGATAACCTTCTCTGGGAGTTAGGAGTTTGGACATAATATGGAATGTAATTAATGCAATGGAACCAGACAGGATGAGCTAAGAGGATCTTGTTGGAGGTTGCAGGAATACATCCAAAACAGAAAGAACTGACAGTCTTTCAAACTTGACTACATTCCCCCTTACCCCTACAGGTTTTGTTACTCTGCCTGAGGTTTCAGCCTTCAGAGAAAAGCTGTTTTTACAGATCCTCTCAGAGCTTCCCAGACCATACTCCTACCCACATCAGGGAACACAACTGAAATGAGGATCAAGAGAAAAATCAGTTTGATAACGTTTGTTTGTCATTTTATAGATTGCACATAACAAATAGATCTAGCACAGCAAGTTTGGAGTGGGTTTGTGTTTGAAAATATGTTAACAAAAAAAAATAATAACTTAAAAAATAAATATGTATTCCTTTGAAAGCTTAAAGTTTCCTTTTAACATGGGATAGATTGTTAAGCCCTGAAGTAGTAAACATATTCCCTTCATAAAAATGGGCAAGAAGCTTCACAGAATTGATTTACACAGATGTACATTGCTGTAAATCTATTTTATTTGGACCCCATTGGAAATATTGCCCACCAAATATTATTGCCTTTTTCAGAAATTTCCAGAAAATAATCAAGTGTGGGCAATTGTGACTTTTCAGAAGAATAATCCCTTAGCAACATGATTTCGAGTGGAGATTTATTTCTGTGTAAAAGTTTGTTTCAAGACTTTCTGAGTGTTTATTTGAACAAACATACAAAGAGAGTGGATATTACCAGAAGAGTATTTTAATTTATGTTCCTTACCTTTCCCATTTTCTAGGATTATATGGACTCAACACCATCCACCTTCCATGAACACTGAAAAGAAAGTTCGCAGTCAAGTTGTGTGAATGAAAAAAAAATATTTATTAGTATTTTAGAATCAGACAGGTGTTCAAGAGATTTCACAAAAGGTAGTCAGGACACTGAAGCCCCGTTCCTAGAGTGAAGAATCACAGAAGCACTTCGATAACCATCCTACCTTAACCTTCCTATGCGCCTGTAGCAGGATTTTTATTGCAGAATTAACATGATTTAATTAATCTTTGCAGCCAGATGCAAGCTCCCAGTTAAAGGCATTCCCTCCTATCCATGTGTCTAGTTTTTATGATGTTTGTTTTGCACATTGCCAAGAGAGAGGGAGGTTAAAGTAGGCTCTGAGCAGAAGCAAGGGAAGTCAACTCTGACAGCTGAGGGTGGGTGATCCTCTTGGCACTAACAAAACACTGCAAACACATGGAATTCAGCTGAAGTCTGGCAAAACTTTTGAGCACAGATGTAGACATGGCCTTACTGGTTCCAGACCTGACTTGAATGTCTCCGTATCATGCTCTGAGGAACAGAAGGGACTTGCTAACCCCGTCTAACACTGACCCTGATAGACCTGAGCTGCCTTTGCACAGCTTCATGTGCTTTGTTTCATCCTGAATCCCCCAGCTCCTGGCACTCTTAAAGATTCATTACTGTTGCATTAACGTGACTGAGCTATTCCTTGACCGGAGCTGTCACTGTGAGTTACGGGACCCAAGCGGCAGGAGATTATCCCTTGTGTTTTATCGGATGTTTGATGTTTTGGGAAGGGAGGAATTTCACTGCCCCACTCTGAAAGGGCTTTATGTTCACTTGCCTGCAGCCAGCTGTTGTATTTTGATGTAGTTTCATTGAAGTCAGTGCAGTTGTGCCAGGCAACCACGTTACGAGGGAGAAGATTAAACACCACATGCTTGTTTCTTATTACTCTTGATCTTAACATCTTATGCACTATTTCTACATTTGCTTTGTTAAGAAGTTGCAGTTGAACCATTTCCTTGGAAAAAATAAATTAGAGGGATTCCTATAAACATATGAAATCACCAATACAATTTCAGTTTGAAGAAAAATGAACAAAGGAACAAACACATGTCACCGAATTCCATTAATATCACATGGGTTTTCTCCCTTATTTGCTTTAAAACCCACATGTCTGTTTTAATAAATTGTTCCTGCTCAACAAAATACTAAATACTGTATTTTTAATTTGGCACGGTATTGACTTGTACAGACAGCTAGTTTTCCAAGGAAATAATCTATAATCTTGGAACAATATGCCTGTCCTATATTGCTTTTTTTAAAGCTGAAACACTAAATTAATAGTTTTTGCTAAGAGGGTTTTGATTCACCATACACTTCACCTGAGGGAAAAATTAACAAACATTGAACCAATAAAGTACAATAAACTGTTAAAAATCCTCTTGTAATTACTAGTGTTAGCCAGAGAAAAGAAATACACTGAAGCATGTCAATTGGCAGTTCTCCTTCAATACTAACAGTCAAGAAAAAAATTGCTTTAAAAAGACAATGTAAATATAAAATCAAAATGTCCATGTAAATAACAAACAAAAGAAAGGATTTCTGTTTAAAACATTGGCTTTCTTCGTGGTCTAGAAAAGTCCAAGCCCTCAGTAGTGTAAAGGACCAATGTGGTCTTCCACCAACGTTCAAAACCAATAAAAATTGCAACTGATCCAAGGGTTGGTTTAATATCATGTAGACAGTCTGGCTACAACAAAGACTTCAGTACCACCAGACCTAAAAGATGGACAAAAATTGAGTGCTGCTACTAATACACACCAGCAGGTTAACTTTATAATGCTTAATAGCATCCCCAATCGGAATTGTGTCAGAGAGAAGGGAGAGCAAGAAGAACAGAGCCCCTGGGAATTCACATGAACTGATTGCCCCTCGTAGCTGAGGGAAATCTATTTGCAGAAACAAATTGACCTTGCCAGCTTGAGAGAGGCACAGATGTTAAATGATATAACCAGGCTCCAAATCTGCTGAATCACATGTAGCTCTTGCAGCAGTGAAGAAACTGGTGGAGGCTATTTTTGCCAGGCAAAGGACATTTTTGATGAAATAGAAGTGTCTCTATTGAATCCTCGACAGATATCTAAAGTAAATATTTGATTTATTAAAAGTCCATTGTTTAGTTTCATTATCTGTTATCTGTTTCCAGTGCCATGTTCACATATTTGTATTTATATATATATATATATATCTATCTTCATTTTTCATGGAAACAAAAGAAGAATTACAGCTGCTGATCCTTATAAGTAAAAAAAAGTAAAACAGTCTTACCTGTAGAAGGCATGAAACATGCAAAACACAGACCTAATCTATTTTTTTAGATTTTCACATTTTTAGAGGGCTTTTTCTCAAAGCAAATAACTCTATTTAAAAGAATCCAAATTTCCCCACACCTGCAACAAAACTTATTTTGCAGGAAAGATTAGCTCAAAAGAATATTGTTTTTAGTGAACTAAGGCTACAGTGGATTGCAAAGGTTTAGGTGAACTGAAGGTGTGTCTGGACTAGTTTGTGGAAGAGAAATCCACTGACAATTACCAAATGCAAAGCCAGTGGTGGAATCTGTGCAAGTATCTGGGGTTGGATGGATATTCATGGACGTCTTGGCGTAAGCTGGCCCCATTCCATCACTCTTCCCTGGCCATCTGGTTTTAGCCATTCCTGTAAACAGGGATTTTGTTCCAGAGCAAGAGCAATCCTTATGTTTCAGTGACACCCAGACTAAGGAAACATCGGTTTTCACACAGTGGTTTGTGCTGATCTGGAGAAAAGCAACTTCCAGTTAAGTGAGGCATGTTAAAAGTTACACCAAGAGTTTGACTCTAATATTCCACATATCCAAGCATTTGTATGTATGTCCTGTTCACTCCTGCAGCATGTCCTAGAACTTTGCAAATAGGGGCTTTCTCAAAATATTCCTTGTTTGAAAGTACCTTATTCAACATTTCTTTCTGTTTCAATGGCTTTGACTAAATGTAGAAGGGCAAAGAAGGACTCAGACAAATCACAGATTTGGATGCCTGCTGCAGCATCCCAGATTCTCACTGGTTTTATGAAAGGTCCAAAATTAAGAAAATATCAAGAAAAAAATCAAGAAATATGATCATTCCTCATACCTGCAGACACAAACCAAATGTCAGTGACTGGAATAGAGTTACAGTGATGCCTTCAAGGCAAGACCCCTCAAATTAGCTGGGTTGGGTACAGATATCAGCCTAGTTTGAGCTGTGTGCAAATCAGTTCTGATTTCAAAACCCACCAAAACAAGCTTCATGAAAATACAGAGGGTTGATTTCTCTTGTTGCACACTCATATCTTATCTCTGCTGTTACTCTCATCCAAACAGGGTAGTTTAAGTGGCTGCAGAGCAGATGTAACTGAAGACAAAATTAGATAGAAGCAATACAAGAACACCATCAAATAATCCTCATTAGTGACAATGAAATCAGGACAGACACTATTTAACTATTGCTGCACATCTTTGGGGACTTTGGTAAAAAGAAAAGTGTTCATGTGGATTTAAAGACAGCTGTGTGTAGGTAAATATTGGTGCAACCTCTGAAAAACTTCTACTGAATTATCTAGATATAGTGAAAAACAAAAGTGACCAAATCTCAGGCAGATCTCACTCTTTCTGGGAAGCCAATCAAATATATGCATCCCTCATTCTCCTTACAACTCACTGCTTCCAATATTTCAATATTTCATTTCTAAAAGGAAAATTAAAAAAGCATGTCAAAAATGTAATGAGTTATATTTATAAGCCTCCTTTTTGTCAAGTGACTCAGGGCACCACAAAGACAATTAAATTCAAATTATAATCACACAGATTGTTATGAATGCATGCTATTAACTAATTAGAGAAAAAATCTAAACTCCAAAATTAGACTAAAAGTAAACAAATGTGGCATCATTGAAAGCAATCAGTAAAGCAAAACAACAGGTTGTTTATCTTAGTGTGGTCCCAGAAAGTTGAAAGATATTTTATTTTTGTGATTTATTTAACTTGCATTTTATTGGGTTTTCTACCTTACAAGACATAAAGCAGATTTTTCTGACATCTCAAAATCTCATGAAATATTTATAGGCCTGAAACTTATCCATGGATGGAATAGAGAATGCTGACCTTAGGCAGCTGGGCCTTCTGCAACCTGTGCCAAAGAATAGCTTGAAAAATCCCCCTTCTTAACTAGGGGACAACTTAAAGTTGTCAGCAAGGAGGACACATTCCCTTCCAGAATTTGTGTGTGAAAATCAGGGCTGCCAGCAATTCCTCTGCCCCTTCAAGACTGACATCCTGAAATTTTCTTTTCTATCCATTTTCAGGGAAAAAAAATAAATAAAAAAAAAAAAAAAAGAAATGGATTTAGACTTCATTGCTGCAACGTGCAGACTTCATAAATATTGAACTTTTTCCTATGGAGGTAATTTACTCTGCTTTCCAGCGAGTTCTCCTCTGAGAAAAGATTGATCTAAGTTTGGACCGCTTCCAGCAAAAGGTGAGAATGCAACCAAATCTTCTCCTCGTTTTTACAGATGGCCACACTAATCAAGTTGTGTTATTTGAAAAGAAAATGCCTGGCATTTCGTATTGGGAAGAGCTTCGCGTTTCTGATTCGTGTTAGATAAACTCTGGGCATGTTTATTGAAGTCAGGCCTTGGGGATTTAGGCAGGGGAGGAGATGCATTTCAGCTAAGTTTAGACTTTGACAGCATCAATGTCTGACTCTAAGCTGGTCATTTGGGATCTTTCCAGTGTCGGGGGAAGAAGTGAGAATTTTGAGTGATCATTTTTTCTGATCTACTTCATTTTCAGATTCATTTTTTCTTTGAAAAAAAATTAACCTGTTTATTTTTCTTTCTCAAAGAGCCCCTCTATTTATAAGGGGGTTTAACAGGCCAAAAAAACATAATTAACTGAATCCATGATTACTTATGGAGCACTAAAAAATAAGTGTAAAAAATACAGCATGAAGTGTTTTCTATTATGCCTTTGATTCAAACCCAAAGCAATTAAACATTTACCGTTTCTGATCAATATTTATCTTCCCTGGCCTTAAATGTTTACAGTGATGGAAATTATGTAATTGTTTCAGGTGTTCTATTAACCATTTCATGATCCTCACTGTGAGCCACTAGAACACTTTTCCTGCAGTTCAACATAAATCTTCACAGACAGAATTTAAGCCCCTTGTTTTTTTGCTTATGGTCATGGAGTAGAGGCAATTTCCTGGTCTGCAGCGACCCTTCTGTGTATTTCAGTACTGCTTCCTCATCTTCCTTTGATCTTGTTTCTTAAGTTTATAACTGGAGACTTTCTTGTTAACAAACACAATTCAAAATATTTTGACTCTGTTAAAAATATGAAGAAAGGAGAATATATTTTAAATGCTTTCACTGCTTGTAAATACTGAGGCTTTCAAAAAATTTTGTCTGTTTTTTTTTTCTTTCCCTCTTCAACTAAACTGATTGAATTAATTCTGGTTTGACAATCTGTTGTAGTTTAATCCCAGCTGGCAACTAAAGTACCACACAGCCCCTCGGTCATTCCCTCAACATCCCCAGCCTGGTGAGATGGGGAGGAGAATCAGAAACAGGTCAAACTCATGGATTGAGATAAGAACTCCTTAATAATTTAAATAAAGTAAAATATAATAATAATAATACATTCATAAAATAGTTCATGTTGGAAGAGACCTTTTTAAATGTCATCTAGTCCAATCCCCTTGCAATGAAAAGGGACACAGAATCATAGAATCACAGAAAGGTTTGTGTTGGAAGGACCTTAAAGATCATCCAGTTTCAACCTCCTGCCATGGGCAGTGACACCTTCTACTGTCCCAGGTTGCTCAGAGCCCCATCCAACCTGGCCTTGGACACTTCCAGGGATGGGGCAGCCACAGCTTCTCTGGGCAACCTGTGCCAGGACCTCCCCACCCTCACAGTAATGGATTTCTAAATCTAATCCTACCTTCTTTCATTAAAGACATTCTCCCTTGTCCTATCATTACATGCCTTTGCGAAAAATCCCTCTTCACCTTTCTTATAGACCCTCTAAACACTGAAAGGCTGCAATGAGGTTAAACCAGAGTATTCTCCAGGCTGAACAACCCCAGCTCTCTCAGCCTCACGGGAGAGGTGTTCAAGCCCTTTGATCCTTAAGGAGATAATCACACCTCTGATTTAGACTAAGCACTGCTCAACAACTAAAACATCAGTTTGTTATCAACCTTATTCTCATCCTAAATCCAAAACACAACACTGTACCAGACACTGAGAAGAAAATCTCAGCTGAAAACAGGACACAGTCCTCAAATATTTTACATATTGTTATTTGAAAGAATAGGGAGTCAGTAAAATGGTCCATAGGACAGTTCTTCATAGAAAAGTTTTATTCAGTTTTCCTTAAATTACAGAGCAAACATGGAGCAGCAATAAGAAGAAAGATTTGAAAGAAATTTCTATTTCTGTCAATACCAGATCCCAAATATCTCCATGTGATGGGAAAAGGAAGGGAATCAGCCACACTGATCAGCCACTCTCTGATGTCTCTCAAACTCTACTGATTTTTGGTGGGACAGAGGTAATTTTCTTCACAGGAGCTCCTGTAGTGCTGTGTTTTGGATCTGTGACCAAGAAGACAGTGTTGATGTTTTACTCAAGCAGTGTTTTTAGCTCTGCTAAGCAGTTCTTGCACAATGTCATGGCATTTTCTGCTTCTCATATTGCCCTGACAGTGAGGAGGTTGGGGTGCTCAAGAGGCTGGGAGGGAGCACAACCAGGACAATTGAACCCAACTGACACCAAAAATAAGCAGGAAAAGCTGGGGGAAGAAGAAGGAATGGGAGGATGTTCAGAGTGAAGGTGACTTCCCAATTAACCATATGTGTGATGGTAACTTTCCTGGATGGTCACTTTATCACTTTACTGCTTTCCTGGAACAGGAACATAATCATCTGTCAGACAGTGGGAATAAGTCAATGAATTCCTTATTTTAGTTTACTTATTGAACTGTCTTTATCTCAACCAATGATTTTTTGCACTTTTACCCTTTGGAATATCTCTCCCATAACACTGAGGGGGATGAGTGAGCAGCTGTGTGGGGCTGAGCTGCCTACTGGGGTTAACCCCCAGTACACAAAGCAATTCCTGGGGGGTGACAGGATCATTCCACAGTGAGGCACGTTTGGTCCCGTGGCCCAGCACAATGTCATTTCAGCAGGCCCTTGCTAGGAATTGTGAAATTCCACCATCACATTTTTATGCATCCCTTGATAATGAATACAGCCCTAGATGAAAAATAAATTAAAAAAAAAAAAAAAGAAAAAATATGGGTCTGTTTGCTAAAGTGGTTTAAGTGATTTTTTTTCCTAAAAACATGCTCAAGATGAATCATGGTGGTCAAAATAACAATTTGTTTGCTTTTTGGAGTGTGTCCATTCCTTGGCAATTCTTCAAAATACTTTGTTTAAGACCAGATCTTTAGAATCACCATTAATGTAAATCTTTTCTACTGTATAATTTCTTCCATCTGATTTATCCTGGTGTTCAAAAAAATGTATGGAGAGATGAAAGTGAGGGGAAGGAAAGTTGACATCTCCCTTTTAAATGCAACTGGCTTCAGGTAAACAACTTGTGCTTTCACCATTTCAAAATTAAATATATATTTCACATTAATGGGCAATCAGGCCAGAACAAGGAGAAGTAACTAAAACCAAAAGACACAGAAAGGAAATATTTCGATAACAGCTCTTTTTCTTTTCCATTTTTTCCCTCCTTTTCTTCCTGGGTGAAACCGATTTTGTTTTCCGAGCCTCAAATTACATTTTCATCTGAAAACCATCTCTCTTCTTTTTGCTGGAACACAAAGATTGCTGGTTACCTCTGTTGTATTTATTTTTTTCACCTTCTGTAAAACAGAAGGCTTGCAGGAGAACTATTTTGACAGAGCAAGCAGAGACAGAGTTGGTATACAAGTGCTTTAAAATCTCATGTATGGGGTATTCCATTACAGCTCAGTCATCTGAGTAGAAGGAAAACACAAGTCCTGTCTGTATGACAAGATTCTCTCCAAAATAAGAGGTGAAACTAACTGCAACACAATCCTGAAGCATAAAGGATTTGGATCTGAATTTGGTGTGGAATTCAAAACATCTTCACGACAAGGTATGAGCAAAAAGGAAGAAAGACCAAGGCACTTTGGCCTTAGGAAATGGATTTGAGGTAGTTGTCACAGGTTGAGCAAATGAGATCACTATTGTACATCACCCAGATTCAAAGCTGAGAATAGCTTGAAATGAAAAACAAATCAAAGGTCTTCATTTAGTTGTCCATTAAGAATTCTAAGGCAAAATGCCAGTGGTGAAGTTCACAGTGTAGTCAGTAGTAGGGAGGGCCATGGGCTGAGACTTAGTTCTAGGGGGAAAAAAAACAGTCTCTCTGTTTTCTCTTTGTGCAGTTCATGATTTTAATGTGGGTCCTCAATAGTGAAGATCATCCAGTCTTTTTGTCCCATCATTATGAACAGGAACAATTATGGCTGTGCCCGCCCTCGGTATTAGATCGAGCCTTAGTCTAACAATCACTCACACTGGCACAGGGTGAGAGAAGGTCCTGTTTTGAGGAATATCTCTTCTATTGTGTGTCCAGATTTCACCTGATAAACTCTGATACATGACTGAGATACAAATCCAGACAGCAATTCTTTCCATAATATAGATGTAATCTACACAGCACAGCTATTTGTGCTCAAAACAGGCTACAGGTTTGCTTTCCCTGGGAGAAATAGGCACCTTCATGGAGTGAGTCAGCTTTTCCTAAAAAGAGACAGACTTCAAAAGTTGATTCAGAAAACTGATTTCAGGCAGAGGTAAAAAAATTTGTAATGAACCATCACACTGACCTCTCTCTCTCTTTCTTATCTTCTCCTGCTCTTTATCACAGAGGACACTAAGAAAACTGGCTTAGATCAACCCTTTTAGACAATTACACATGATCAAGGAGAATCCCAGTCCTCGGCTGGAAGGTTCCCTCTGTAGCACTTCAAAGCCTACAAGTAAGAATACAACCAGCAATTTAGAGAACAAGGGGACACATGGGGCTGTTCCCAGGGTGACAAAATTCCTCCTGGGACTCTTCTTTGTTCCACTGGTGAAAGACTTTAGTCATCTCTAAAATTATGTCCTTAATCCTGAGCATGAACTCAGCTCTCCGGGCTGATGAGGCAGCCACAAACAAAACCTACCTATAGATTCTGCCCTGGGAATGTCAGAATCTGCAGTATGAATGATTGACAGTATAAAATAAGATAATTATTTATATTAGAGAACTCTCCTATAATGTGTCATAATGTACTGCATAGATTTTCAGAACAAATCCACTGATATCAGTGAATTCAATCATGTGAGAAAGACTGTACAATTGGGATCACCCCTTGGAATCTGAATAGAAAATCAGAGACTCTCAGAGCCTCCTTAAATAGTTTAATAGAGAACAATATTCTCTTTTTAACAATTTATAGGATGGTTAAAAAGGCAATTTTTGAAAAACTCTCATTTTCTTTTAATTCTACAGGGTTTTTATAGTCAAACATTTGTATGGAACTCGGTATTACCATTTGTGTAATTTATGTACAGATCTGTAAAAATGTATTGTTTCGTTCAAGCTAAATCTACCAGGCTTTTCCAGAAGGATCTGCAGCTTCCTATTTTTGATGCATTTAATTTTGGAAAAGCCAGGGATTTCACTTTCTTACTTTAAAAACACAAACACACACACACACACAAAATCTGCTGTCATAAATTTCGAAGCGATCAATAAAGAGTTAAAATAATTCATAGGCTTCCTCACTCCCACATGGCTGGCAAGCAGCTTCTGAGATTCAGCTGCTGGTAGACTTGCAGCAAGAAATGTACACACAGAAATTAATTGCACTATTTATACAATAAGAAGTAAAAAAAAAAAAAACCCAACAATGTCTCCATGACACTTGATACAGCTGGAACAGCACAAGGTGTGAGCTGAACACTGCAGGCTGTGCATCACGACTCTTACCTGAGATGAATGACCAAAGCCTCTGCAAAGCATATGGCTTAAGCAAATTAAGAGGGTCTGGAGCTGTTTACTAATGAGGAAAAACCAAGCAAACAAAACCAAATGTATTAGTCCATCACTAACTAAAGGGCACTGTATGACAGCCACAAAATAAACAGATAAATCAGTAAAATCCAATAATCCTGCCAAATAAATCACAGGCTTGGTGACAATTAAACGGAGCCTACTTTGACTCATAAGTAGCGTCACGTCCTCCCAGGCTAAAAAAAGACTTTGGAAAGCCTTCCATGCAATCATGTTAGTTTAAATCACCTGAAGCAGCAAACAATAGATGGCACTTAATATGAGAGGGAAAAGTAATCTGGCAGAAAGATCAAGGGTTGTCAAGGTTTGTTACTTTCTCGTAGTTTCTCAAAAGACTGAAGCCAGGAAAGGCCACTGCAATTGGGTGATTAAGGGTGTTCACAGGCTGTTCAGCCCTGGTGTGAAGGAAGCTCCTGTACAAAAAACAGAAGGACACTGGTTTGGCAACTCCAGGCACTGGTCTGAGCTTTTCAGTGGATTCCTATCAACCTCTCCACAATAAATCCCCCCCTATTTAGACCATCCACCACGATTAAACATGAAGACTCATGGCAAGGAACATGAAAGCATTATGTTTTAGGAATAATAATTTCATACTAGTATTACAAGCAAACTGACAGTCAAACCAAGCTTTGATGCCCCAAGTTAGTCAAAAAAGTACATTTGACATCATGTTACCTCGTCTGCAGGGCAGCATAAAGGGTCATGTAAGTTAAGTAAATTCCTTTATAAAACTTCTGGTTTATAAAACTCTTGGTTATGTTGGACCAAGTGTCACAAGCAAATTTAAACCTTCAGAATACACCTTATTCTCATAATCAAAGTAGAGCCATCCAATCCACTCAGAGTTCAGAAAAACAGTAAAAATATTATGCCTCCATTCTGTGCCTAAGACAGCTTTTTACTACAGATGGGAGGGAAGGCATCTTGTGAATGTGGTATTTCCACATTATTCTGGTATTTTCTCTCTGATGTTTAGAGGGGGAAAAAAAAAGATGTTAATATTACTATGCATAAGCTTGGGAATATGTCTTTGTCATCTGAGGTGCTTACTTGTTTACCTTCAGCTGCCAGCTTTGAACTGTGGAACAGCAAGGCAAGAGTTCAGCTTTGTTTTCATACAGGTACAAAACATCTCTGTCAGTTTGGAACACAACACCCCCACTGCCACAGCCCCTCCCCCATGACATTTTTTGCACAGACTGTTTCAGGAATGCAAGCATGCCAGAGCACACCTGTCCTTGTACAGCACTGGAGTCGTTTCCTGAGATATGGAGCTGCAGAGTTAGAAAGTGCTATTGCTTGGATTTTTCAAAAATTTAGGGGAAAAATTGGTCCGTCATAAATCATGGCATGAGTTTATGAACTATAATGTTGTTGAAAAGATCTCTAAAGAACAATAACACGGTCAAATTTCTTGCCAAGACATCATTTCCCAACTGAGACAAGCCTAGTAAAGACATTCTGGGAGGACAGGAGGAGCGCTTAAGAAAAATGAATGGATACTTCCAGAACGCAGTTCTATTTCTAAATAACCATGTCTGTGTCATATAACACACCTCCAGAGCCCTAAGCAGATTCTGATGTTTTTATTTCAGTGAGGTGTTAGAAAGGCATGCAGTTCTTTGCTTTGGTAAACCTTTTGAAACCACAAGCAGTGGAAATGAAATCTGAAGTCATGGTTAAATTAAGAGCCACAGAGTCTCTGCTCTACACTGAAATTAATGTAATGGCAACACTGCCCATTAAAAACAGAGAGGAAAACAAAATGAAGCAAACAAGTAAAAAGCACACAGAAAATCTGTCCTGGCAGAAAAAAAAAATGTGGCCTGGATGAATTTTTGTGAGGGATTCAGTTAAAAAGAAAATTAGCTAGAATTATGCATAGAGATGCTGATACAGAAACAGAAGAGTTAGGAATCAGATGGCTGACCCTGCACTAAAATTTAACACCAAATTTAGAAATAATTGCTGGTTTTGAATGATGTCCTTTCATTTAGAGTGTGGGATTTCCAGCTACAGTTCAGTTCAAAAAGCAGAAATTAATGGTCTGATTGCTAAGAGCTTTAGTTAGTGCCAGGTCTCAATACATGACTCCAAAGTTCTTCAAAGATTTGGGAGCCTGGGTTATCAATCTCCTTCTATGTTGGACACTCCTTAGCTTGTTAGACCTCAGGAGAAAACTAAGATTTTATAATGCATCTTCATGAATCAACTTTGGTGGAAAAAGAAGTTCACTGTTACTTTTAGCTATTGTTCCAGCACCTCAGAACTCCAAAGAGAGAAAATTATTTGGACAGGGCTGAATCACTCAGAAGGCACACATTGCTGAGCGAAAACCGACTTGACTCTTTCCTTCTGGAAACTTTGGTGAGAATAATTATCTGATTTACAGACACTGCAGAAAATGACTATAATAGATGATGGTCCCTGTTCGGAACAGAATGCATCACACAGCCAGATTAAAATACAGTTAATTGTACAGAATGAGGGGGGTGTAGGGGGACAGAAATAGGATGTAATTTACAACAGAGAAAACATGCTTTAGAGAGGCATCTCTAAAGTACATCTCTAAATATAGAGTGATGATAGACAAGAAAACTAAACCCACAGATTTGAATATCTTTGTGCCTTGAAATCCATGTCCAAACTGTACAGCTGGTGCTCATCTCGAACAGGAAACGCCATTTGTAAACTTTTAGTGCCATCTGATTTTAAGGGCCAAATCATCACAGCCAAGTTATAATAAAATATGTGACATTATTTCACTTCCTTTTATTAAGATTACTAGTTCAGAATAAAAAAGGGTAGGAAAAAATTGGGGGAAATACAGAAGTAGTCAAACAGCAACTGCATAGTTAGAGAAAATGGAGTGTATGCAATGTAGGCATTTAATCTTCACAAGACTTCCATACACTAGGATAAATATCCATCTATCTCAATATTCTTCAAACTCACTGCCAATTAATATTTTGCCCAAGTTCTGTAAAACTCAGGTATATGATAAATTGTTGAAAACAGTGAACTGTTTCAATACCAATGTCAGGTGATGGGGATTTTTTTTATACTGGCCATGAAAATAATAACATGATTTCACAACACTGAAAGTTTCAAATTACTGTCAGCAGAAAATTAAGATTCCAAGAGTAATTATAAAAGAATTTTAAAGAAAAAAGTAAACATCTGCTTCAGCTACCCTAGATAATAGAGCACATTTTTGTTGGGGCCATCAAGGAAACACAAGTGTCCTGGATAATGAGGTGAAAACTTATCTGAAGAAATCAGAGCTAAAGGTCAGATAATGCAAGAAGAAATCAAGGATTTAGCTACAGAAATAAAGAACACAACTCTCAGAGAATTTGAGGGCTGTCTTAAGGTGAACAATTTTTAATAATAAACCAGGAGTACCAAATTATCAGCTCATTGGAATATCGATTTTGGAAAGATATTCTATACACAGAAAGAAATTTCACATCCAGGGTGTGTGAATACACACCTTCTTTGTAATCTGCAGCTGCTCATCAACTGATAGGGGTTTGAACATCTCCAAAACAAATGCCTGAAACATAAAAGTAGATTGATGTTACTTCTGACATTGTCTGTACTACGTTGGAGGTTAGAATAACCAGGTGCACTAACATATTTGGAATATCAAAGCCCATCCTCATATAGCTGGACATCCACTCGGAAAAAAATACACAAAGAGAGAGGAGTTTCACAGCTCCCAGTGGTGGAAACAGGAAAGCTATCAAGCTCCCAAAAGACCAGAGGGAAAGAGATGAATGTGTCCTGATTGCACCAAATGAACAGTCTGAACATGTCTTGAAATGAGGCATATGTTTGTTAATAGACATTCTGTGCCAGAAGCATCATAGGACAAATACAGTGAAGACTTGATGCTGAGGAGGGATCAGAATCTAAAGACTCAGGCACCAGAAAAGTTACAAGAAGGGAAATTCTAATTGCCCAGAGGAGTTTGGTTGCCCCATCCCTGGAAGTGTTCAAGGCCAGGTTGGATAGGGCTTGGAGCAACCTGGGATAGTGGAAGGCATCCCTGCCCATGGCAGGGGGTTGGAACTGGGTGACCTTTAAGGTCCCTTCCAATCCAGGCCATTCTGATTCTATGAAAAAAGTCTTTGCTGTGATGGTAGTTGAGGATTAAATTATCCAAAGGGGTTGTGGGAATCTCTATCCCTGAAGATTTTCAGAATTTGGCTGGATAAGGTTCTGACCAAACTGATATAATTTTGTTGGCCCTTCTCTAAAAAGGTGTTCACTGGAAGCCCCTGTTGCTTAAATCTTTCTATGATTGTACTGTATTAGCCTCCCCAGGTTGGAAAAGGAATTCTGCCCCACAGACTGCCTTTGTGTGTTTGCCTGCACAGAAGAAAAATTCTTTGAAACTAGACTGATTCTCTAACATAGGGAATATTGTCCTGAAGAGAATAACAGGCTGAAGCTCTCTTCATAAAATGTCTATTTCTCTCCATTGACTGAAGAACTTGTAGCTAACTTGTAGCTATTTCTTTGTGGATGTCTAAAATCAGATGAAATAAATCCCATTCTCTGTACGTCCGTGAACTCAGCACTTATTTCTGCAAATTGCCACTTGCAAAGGGTCATACTATACTCTTGCATCCTGGAAGATCAGTATTTTTCAAGTGCTTTTCTCTTCGATTCTGTCATAAAAATGAGAGGAAAACAGCCATTCACTTTAATGACCAGCATAACATCACACTACTTTGAATCCAGAAGCACATCTTTCATTTAATCCTCATCCATAAAGGTATTTTTTTCTTACTTCATCTAGAAGAGTCAGGGAATTGTTAGGTTTTACTGTAAGTCTCCTGGCACCACATTTCATAAGAATAACATTAATTCTGGCACTTTTATTTGGATTAAGCAAAGATATTCTTCTAAAACCTCTAAGGATGTGGCATAGCAGTCCTAATTTGGGCAGTATTTAAGTTTCATCGTGTTCAAATACAACTTTGTGAAAGTGAAACGCATCACAAATTAGTGCATATCTATGGATGTTACTTTACCATATGTCTTATGGTATGATTACAGTTGGTTTCCATCTCCTCTGAATTTGAAACAAATGAAAATGCAGGATAAATATAACTATTTTTATAGTCAAGAAGGCAAACTACATTGTGAATGCATGATATGGCAAGTTCTGCAAGCGCAACAACTGCAGTACAAAATATCTCAAACAGAAGTGGGCTAGAGTTTTGTGCCACTCCCACAGAATATTGTAGAATATTAATGCTTGGGATGCTGATGGAGAGAATTGACAGACATGCTAAATTATGAGCCACCCACTTCCCAAAAAAGTCACAGAGAGGACTTGGTAATGTCTACAATTTCCTTAGACTTGAATCTGTGTCATTGTTGGGGCTCATTGTGCATTCACAAAACTGAAACAGAATTTCAAGGTGAATATCCTTGAACATGTCTGTAATTCAAACATACCAAAAGAGGACTAATTGTTGGTGCTGTGGTCCACCAAAATTAGACAGAAGTAAAGCATATTATTAATTACAGAAGCATCTGATCAAAGGCTCATTAAAGAAGTCTGTATTGTATTTTTCATTCCAGGTTTACTCTGTTCAGTAGCTTGCTTGGGATGTCAGAGACAACAAATTGTTCACAGGTTTTTTTTGGAGACCTAGAAAAGTTTTACTTTTCATTAATTTTCATTTTCTTACTAAGACTTTAAGATGAGTCTGAGGTTTGTTGGCCTCATTGTCTGCTGTTGCCAGTGGGTAGATACCAGCATCCCAATTTGATCACAATTTTATTGCCAAAATATGCTCCAGCTTGGAGACTGACACCCTGTTGACAAATCAAACAAGTTTTGGTTACACTTGGTTACACAATTTCAGTACAATGGACAATAATAGCTATCAATTATCTTTCTGATTATTTCTTCTCAGTTATTATTTCTTCATCAGCTATCTTGGTCTCCTGGTGAAAACAGTGCTGAGAGCAGTGGGAAAACATTGGGGAAACAAAAAACTAGCTATTAATGTGTCAGGAAAAATACCCTGGATCATGTAAAAATAGCCAAAAGGGTAAAAGGTGTAACAGTACCAATTAAAAATCCAGTGAAAGGATTGGTTTCTTTTTCTCCTTGAATGATGGAAGTCCAAACTGGATGGCTCTGTTCCAATAAACCAGTGTATAACTTATACAGCTATTACATAACAGTTCAATGAAATTTATAAATCAGCTTTAATAGGAGTGAACAGGACAAATTTTGTACTGATACAGATTTGAAACACTGGAAATAAGGACAGGAATGTAACCTTATAACAAATTATTATTTGTGTCCCTGGAGAAATGAGCAATGCCCATCATCTTAGTAATAAAATCTCAAAAATAGTTTGGCTCCAGTTACTCTTTCCTTAGAGAAGAGCAGAGCAAACTTAGATAATCAAGAGAGTAAAACATGGAAATGAATATTTGTTGGATAAAAACACTGAATCCCCAAAACTCAAGTCAGATAATGCATAAATTCCTGCTTTGAGTGAGTATCACACTGAGCATCTTTCATGGTTGTTTCTGTGATGCAATTAATTGTTAACTTGTCAGCAGCCTGTTATGAAGGTGCTTACAAAATGCCTAGTAAATTGGAGGAGGTGGAATCCCCATATGATAGAAATATTCAAATCAATCTATTTACTTACCTTCTGAATTCCTCACATTTGAATACTGTGCTCACTGAGAAGGAGTGGAAAATAAATATTTGTGAAAACCCAGGGCTTTCAAGAGCACTATTTTCCTGAGAAATTAGTTTTGCTTCCTGTGTGAAAGTTTTGATGCTTTTCATGATTCCTTCAGCAAAACTCAAAACAGAATTTTACACAGTGATATTTAACACATGGAAACAATTGCCTATGAGAGTAATTTTGGGACCTCAACAGCCTAGGCAGGTCATGGAGGCACAAGACTCAGAAGGGTCTTGTGACACCCTTCTTGTGACACCAAGCTACTGGCAGTGCTTCCAGGAAACTCAGGACAAGGCTCCTACTTGTCTGCGAAGTCAGGAAGAGACTTAGAAGTCAAGACAGTAATATAGAATTGATGTGTTTAAATAGTAAGATGCACTTAAGTAGCACAGGTCATAGAATAACTCCAGAGTGACTCTGAGTGTAATAATGGGTGTTAAGGAGAAGCCATAAGGATCCAAGGATGCTGCAGGAAGATCCTTGAGCAGCAGCTATGACAACGAGAGATGAGCTTAAATAAGATGGCCTGACCTGCCAGTAAAAACCTTTCCCCTTGGACTTGGGAAGAAGACATGACAGGACAGGCAGAGATAGCAGAGAAAATGAATTAATTTGTCCTGGAATTGTGAGACTTATTCTATCAAAGAAGGGGTAAAGTTGACAGTAATATCAATGTATTCAGGTTTAGATGAACTTGTAAATGCAATTCATAACATCTGAACCAGTCCTCTCACTGGTTTCTTGGAGAAATCTATTATTCCTGGCAATGGCACTCAAAGCAATTATTTCCTTATGAATCAAGTTTCTACTTAAAATATAAAAAACCCTCAAGAAAAAAGTAGAGTCAACACTTGACCATTCCACCTCTGTCACTGTCAGCGAGAAATCACCAGTGACACATCTCTTCTGTGGAAAATAAATTAATTCTATTTTTAGCTACTATGAATGTTTTTCACCTAATGATCCCTGCTCAGATTTGTCATCATCTTTTGTCATCAGGTTATCCTCTGTAACTGCATCATACTCTTTCAGGAAAGGATCACATATAAATATTATTTGCTAATTACAGTTCCAAGAATTCTTGTCCTGAATTGAGTAATTACTTGGCTTCAGATAAATAAAAATTCACTTTCTTCACTTACTAAGCAAACTGACCCCAATGTTCTCTAGTCCAAGCCTTCTGCAGTGCGCTCTGAGGGAGGGTCCAACCCATTAGGACCTGGGATTTTTGGTCCATTGGTCCTCTCCTTCAGCCAAGCTTGTTGGGTTTCAGGGCATGACATTCATGATATAGGAAGTATTTAAAGAAAATGGGAAGAGGTGAATGGATGGATGGATGGATGGATGGATGGATGGATGGATGGATGGATGGATGGATGGACGGATAGCACTGGCTTTTATTATAAGACTATTAACACTGGAGGTAATTTAACTAGTCATTGACCTCCAGAATATGATCTGTATATTGGACAGCTTCTATTCACAGTACATTCATTCAAAGTTAATACTAATGTATAAGTTACACCTTAGCAAATGAAAAACCTCCACATCTTCTCACAGTGAAATAAGAGTCAGTTTATACACTCACTAATACATGATTTCTGAGTATCTCTCAGCTGCTTGTCCTTCCATTCTCAAGAATCCTCTTGGATTCTCAAGTCTAAAAAAAAAATAAATAAAAGAGAAAAACAGCTCTGCCTCAGTTGCTGTGGCTATCAGAACAGTTTAGAACAGGAATATTTCACACTAAAATTAGAAATCTTCACTGCTATTTGCTCTTATTTCAAAAGGGAAGTAGGATACACTTTGCAAGTAATTACCTGCAGTAAATAGTATTAATCCCAGTTCAGCAGAAGAGGGGGACAGAGTTCCATTAGCCAAGCTAGCAGAAATGGCATTTCATAGTCTCTGAGATGGTTCTAAGTGTTTGTGAAAACCAAAGTCAGTCAAACCCTAAACAGAACAGCTTGGGCTCACTCTGCCAAGCACACACACATGCAGGGTTTATGCAGATTAATGTGTCACTTCTAGAATCCAAGTTCCATGGGTGCTGTAATGCTTCTCTACTCAGCAAGCATTGTGCAGCTTTTAATCAGGCTTCTAATCAATTCAACATCAAAAGATTATTGGTTAACATCTGTGATTTAAAACTCCTCCCTCATAAAATGAGCTGTGTCATACAGTGTAGATTTAATCTGCTTCTTCTTTATTGAAGATGTTTGCTCCAGTCAGGAAGAGCCATGACTGAACTTTAGGATCCTCTGTTGTCCCATGAGGGACTGGAACACATTTAGTCTCTGCAGGAACAGCACTGGCCCTGCACAAAAAGCTGCAGGAAGATGTGTTCACTATTACTATAGGACACAAAATTAAAATATATAGTTTTTCTATTCCCAAATTGTCTTGTCTGTCACTTCTTCATGGGGCTTGAGAAGGATACATTCCATTTCCCATCTGGATTACTGTCATGTGTTTGATTTCCAGTGATTTATAATCCAAGGTAGAATTTAATATGCTGAATAAGTGTCTGGTAATATAAATTCACTAGGGCTGACCATCGTGAGCTACAGTCCAGTATCTAGTAATGAACAACCAAGGAAATAGAAGAAAAAAAATGGATTTCACAACTTAGGTTCTATTTTATGTTCCTTACTGCATTTTTCTTCTTCAGGCTTTTAAGAAATAGAATTTATTACCAAAGCAGAATGAGATTCCTGCACAGTCAGCACCTTGGGTGCTTTAGCAGAAGATCAGCTAACTCAAGATGACTTATGTTTTCCTCCTGCACTTCAGAGAATTTCAACTTTTCGTAGGTATCAGCTGGAAGTGAAAAGGCTGAAAAACTCAAAGGAGGAAATTATTCATGATTTTTACCTTTAGCCAAGTCAGTTGTACTGTGGAGGGCAACCAACAACTTGATAAGTGAGAGGTTTTAGAGGAGCTGGGCAACCAGATGGCTTCTGTAAGACATCTGTGGACGTGTCTCACACGTTCACAGCACAGGCTTGATGAGGAGGCATGTATGTTTGACATGTACAATGAAAGATTTTAGTCAGAAAGCTAATTAAATCTCACTGAACTTCTGTGGGAAACCTTTCCCTAGCTTTTTATCATTTTTATCCCTTTTTTGTCAGAGGGACAGAGTTTGCAGCAAACTGAAGTGAGACTTCCACCATGCATTAATACAAAACTCCTTCTGGTTTATTCCTAGCACAACAGACAATTTGTGATAGCAACAAGTATGATTGGCCTGGTGTCCCCCCAAAACTCTTTTGCAGCTTGTCTACCATCTCCAGCAAAGCTTTTCTTAAGAAGACTAACACCATTTCTGCAAATTCAGAAACATGACAGACATTTTCTTTCCTGGATGTAGCCTCCCCTTCCCAGAGTTTAAAATTCAGTCAGAAAAAGAATTTCTCATTAGAAACCCTGTCTAGTAGAGGTCTTACACCAAGATCTGTAAAGCTGAAAACATAATTTCTAAGAACCTTTGTAAGGAAGTTTGTGGGAACTTTACTGTTCATCAGCAAATAAATAGATTACAGCATGAAAAATTCTCATTTGTTAAGTCAGAGTCCATCTTGAAAAAAGCACTTTGTGGGTATATTCTGGCTTTCCAGAGGTGAAAAATATCACATTTCAATCACTTCTTACCAATTTGTTACATTTCTGGTACAAAACAGTTCATGGATGTAAAAAAAAAAGCACTGAGATCTTAAAACAGGTATTCTCACAGATTATGTTGGATTTAGAAATAAGATTTTTTTTTCTTTTTTCTCAAACAATGTTATTAAGAATAAAGAATGTCTGGAGAAGCATTTAGCTCCTCTATGGTGTCACCTCAAAGATATCTCAAGTCCATCTAAAAATATTTCACTACTATGTGAAATCTGAGCATAAGTTTATATAATTAGGCCATTACTTGAGTTAAAAGGTTTAAAGACTGTGGAAAATGACGGTCTCATTTCACAGACCCATTCTTTCAGGTGATCTGTAGACAGCAGCACTCATCTTGCATGGCTCTTATTGCTCATTTCCTTTCCCCTTCAACTTACACGAACTGGAAGGACAAGTGGGTTTTCCTTTAAAAAGCAGATTACAAGTGAATCCTTTTTTTCAGAACCTTGTTCTTCCTCTGAAGGTATTTTTATAACCTCTAATAGTTGGAGAAACACAACTTAGAGAAAGAATTAAACAGATTAACAATGAAAGTCCATCTGATGATTATCTGAGGTTAGAAATGTGGAGCACAGAAGTTGAGATTTTCCACCACTGAAAATTCAGATTGTAAAATGATATTTCCAGATGGTTGCTACACATGTGTGTTGGTCATTTTTATATAATGACAACTCCCATTTGATTGTGATGGCTCTGGAGCTAAAATAAGAACAACATATTTATTTACTGTATATAATCTAACCATCAAGAGTGACATGTTTTCAGGAAAGCTGATAACAGTTTAAGAAATCTATTCCATACAGTCAAAATGAACAGTATTTCTGTATGAATAAGAAAATATTGAAACTAGAGCAGGGGATAGTCTCTGGGTATGGAAGATTAGAACACACGACAGATTTATCCAAGTTTTGTGACTGCTTTTCATATGCAGCCTACACCTTTAATTTACAACATCTGCCTGAGAGACCTGCTTTCATTGGTAACCTAATCTACTCTGTTCAATTCAGTGAATCCTAATTAATGATGTTCCAGGACCGAAATACAGCAAACTACTCTACAGTCAGTCAATTTATGTAGTAAATATTTGTCATTTTCAAACCAGCACAGACAGCAGAGGTTGCACTGGGACACGTGTGTCAAACCAGAGTTAATGTGGAGTCACAATAAAGTCTGTGCTTCAAGAAGTCATAACCCCTTTCCATGGAGATACTAAGAGAGGAATGGAGCATCTACACTTTATCCTTTGGTGCATTTTTTAAAAGATGCTGTATCCTGTGACTTTAGTCTGAATCATTGCATATTTGTGCAAGCAACTCAGCCACGCTACTGAACACATCTTTTTTTGACTCCTTGGAGTATGGTCCTGATCCTTTAGCTCCCCAGTTTGCTTTTCTTCTGCTTTTACTTCTGTTTTGTCAGTGCTTCAAATCTTGGCTCTGTGTAACACAGGATCATAGAATCACAAAATAGTTTGGGTTGGGAGGTATCTTAAGGACAATCTAATTCCAACCACCCTGCCATGGGTAGACACACCTTCCACCAAGCCAGGTTGATGTGAAATGCCTCCACTCTGCTAAGAGATGGCATAAAAAATGATTTATCTATGGAAATATCCTCTTTTGTTCTACAAAGATCTTTTTTTGCTACACAGACTTTGATCAGAGCCATGCCTTTAACTCTGTTTTATTGTGAGTGTAAAAGTTGCTCACGGGGTTAGGACTGCACAAGAGACAAATCAGCCTGGTTTGCTCATGGAAGTGGTAGGATCTTAGTTCTCATATTGTGACTGAGAATTCACCTGTTTTTTTTTGCTTCTCATCACTGCTGTCCCTTGTCTCCAGTCCTGCCATTCATAAACCTAAAACCAGTTACTATTCAAAGAACAACAGTATCATGTCAACAGAAAATACCTGGTCCAGTCTTTTGCATTATATCAGCCAGAAAATTCTATTTATGGATTCCTGAACCTGTCACAAGTACTGAAATTTGAAATATAGGGCATCTGTAAGAAGCTAGTGAAAGCCAAAAACAATTAAGTAAAATTACAACATAGGCCTTGGTTTTCTTGTCAGATAAACTCCTTTTTCAAATTAAAATTGTCTACCAAAAATATTTATGTGATCAGTTTTTTTATTGTATCTCTTGCTAAAATGACAATTAAAGGAAATTTTTGGTTCAACATTTTAAGCCAGGGGAGAATAATTAAACAATTAGGCTTAAATGAAAAATTACAGGACACAAAGGAGCTTATTTTCCTTTATTCCAAATTATAGGAAAACATAAAAGTCAACATTGGCAATGAAACTTTCCTACAATACCGAATCCTAATCCTTTTTCTGTTTCATTCTGGAGAACTTTTTTCACACTGGATTAAAAAGGAAAGACAATCAATTTAAATAAACCTCAGAATGGTTGGCAATATTTAGCTTTCACACATTTCCACACATTATTTTCAATGCATTAATTTTACAGATGTTACTGAAAAAAGAAATGCTTCCTTTACCCCTCCTTAAAGGGCAGAAATCAGAATTATTTGCTCAAAGTCATAAAAACTGATAGTGGTAGAGTGAGGAATAAAATCCAGGTCTCCTGGTTGTTATTCTGATGCACAAGTGACTGGATTATGCTATTTCATCTCTCCTTAGTGGAGCTGCTGTTCTACACGCTGACCTCTGGAGCCAATAAAGATACAAGTGTGGCATTTGTTAATCTAAAGACTCTCAAGAGAGGAAGAAAATGTGACTGCAGGTATTAGACAGAGGGCAGGCAAACACACCACAAATAGACACTCGGGTTTTATGTGGAGTTACAGGAGCTATTTTGAGTAAATCTGGCTGAGTCATTAACTTCATTAGTCACACAAAGAAGATGCCCAAACTCCAAACTGAAAGAGTTTGGAGAATGTGCCTCCCTTGAGGAGGTTTGCCTTCAGATCTCTCATATTATCTAATATAGGTTTTATTTACTGTAAACAGAGAAGACTTGTGTAGCAAAAGCAGAGGGCTGTGACAATTTCAAATTAAAAATGCACTAATCAGGATACAACAAATGTTAGTTGGCCTTGAACTCAAATATAAACATACTAACATAATGTAATCAACAACACATAACTTTTTTTGTTACAGCATCAGAGCAATGCTATTATTAAAGGCTTAAATCTTGAAGACACCCACATCATAAAAAACAGCTGCCAAATAAAGAACAAGGTAAGCACAAAATACTGCAAATGTCCAAGATATCCTGCCTAATAGAGATGAAGGAGAACTGGCAAAATTGAAAACAAGGTTAGCACTTACAGGAGCAGATGTCTATCTACCATAGGAAAAAAACCTATTAAAATAAACCAATAGGAAATGGTTTGATTATGATCAAAAAAATTTCAGGCAACATGGAATGTCAGCACAAATTTGTTTGCCCCATGAGACCTCAAAAAAATCTGTTGAAGCTATGGTTTAGCTGGGGTCCCAACTTTCAAATAAAATGTCCTTCATTAAGACAGCTGATGTTTTAAAATGTGCCTTGCTGAAGTTCTGTGTTATAAATCCTTCTGATTGTTAATGCAAATGTTACCAGGCAGTCAATCCATGAGTGCAGGACCCAGCAGCAGGTTCCCTGCTGAGTCAACCTAAAGGATGCTGCTTAACCCTCCCTACAGCTGGATCTCATACATAATGCATTTCTCTTTTCCTTTAAAACAACTAAAAGAACCGTGGTAAGTGGCTCTGTACATATGTAGTCCATCATAAAAGATTTCTAGAAAACTTCAAGTAATGGGTAAAAGACGGGTTCATAGCAGGTTTGTGAGCTGGGAACATCAATCTTGTTAGAAGAACACGCACTTGTTTCACTAAGCTGTTCCTTGTTGTAGAGGGACTATCTGCAAATCCCTGCACTGCACTAAGATCTGTCTGGTTATTTCATGATCCTGTGGTCTGAGTTACTGCTGTTTGAAGATGCATTCCTGATCAAAGACATGAAGGAGTTCTGTTGCAAAATCAGTAGTATTAAAGTACTAGACCAAGCTTAAGGTACACTTTTCCCTACGCATTTAGGTTTCGTTCCCCTTTATGTATCAGAAACAGTTTAAAATAATTTTACCTGTGGAGCTGTTTCAAAGGTAGCTGAAGCCAATCCTCTTTTTTCACTTCCTTAGGCTTAGGTTCAAACATTATACAGGAATTAACCCATTCCATTTTACAAGAGAGAGTAAATATTAGTTGGACCATGAAAATAGATGACCCCCTTGATATTTGCCTGGTGAAAAAAGCATATATTCTGTATTTTAAAATTCCAGTTTAATTGCTTTTTGCTTCCTTTGTTTATTCTCCACGCAGATAAAACACATACTCATCACCTGTGCTTATCAGCTGGCAAAACTATATTTTCTTTTAGCACATTGATTATGGTCATAAAGTGCCTTTATGAACACACATTAATGCAAGTGTTTACCATCTGGTTTATGCACTGGTTTTTACACTGTAAAGACATTGTTCCATTAATAATATCTGCAACCTATGTTTTCAAATGTATAAGAAAAGTCTGAAATAAACACATCAGTTCAATAAAAAAGGCATCCATTTGACTTTGGTTCATTAACCACCTTTAAATTTGACCAGGTAATTCAATCAGCAATATCTCTTTTTCCTATTGGAATCTTTGACTCACTGTGCAATTTCTCTTTCTGTAGGTGTCTGATCCAGCTGAGTCTCAGTGATTTAGAAGCTCAGTGACTTGATTTACAAAGAAGAATTAAGGTTTCCACTGAATAGCCAGCAGAATTTACAGAAGTATCTTAATTAATTGTATGTTAAACTTCTGCTGAGAATCAGCAAACTTCCTGAAGAGGCAATGGTTATCACATGAAACCTGGAGAGGAAAACAAGAGAAATCCATCCATCCACCTGTTCAAGAAAGGGACAAGGCACTGCAATTTTTCCTGTTATTTCCATTCTATCTGTCCATATCCCCAGTGACATGCAATGAATTGTATTTGCACACCTTGATGAAAACAGGTTATGGCTGTGTGTTCTTGTTTTATTAAATTTCTTTATGAGGAAGTAGTATTATGTACTGTATGCAATGTTTCAGAGTATACAAAGGGGAAAACATAATGTATTTTCCTTGGAGAGTAGGATTTATGTGCTGCAAATGTCTGATATGAAGGAATGGCTTTGTGAGGGATTACTGTCAATACTGCCTGTTTATGAATCAAAACCTATTCAGCAATCCTAAGCAGCTGGAAGCTGAACATCTGGGGCAAGAGTCAGCAGAAAATTTTGCTACCTCCAGATATTGTCTTTGTAGGGGATCAGTTTATCAAGGTTGAAATATGGGCCAGCTGTGAAAAGCCAAATGGAGAAATAAACCTCCCTGGATGGAGCAAGGACAGCAAAGTTGACACAAATGGAAATGTGGAATCTGTTCCTCAATATCTATTCCCTTTCCTTTAATAATATGCATAGGTAGACAGAGAGGAAAGGATTTTGCATGTATCCTCTACGGGACATACCAGGGTCCTGTGGGCAAGAAGAAACGAGGGAGAAATGGAAAACAATCTCCTCAGACAATGGTCTGTACCTGTGGGTTTAGATCCTTCCCTTGGGCCGATTCAAAACTGGGATTTTAGCTAACTGCAACTCACTGATGCCCTCGGGGTGACATCCAGCTTTGCTTGTGAAAGGAGCCTGTGACCGAGTGGGATTGGTCAGAAGAAGGTATTTTACCAGAAATACAAAGCAATTTCTCTCCTGATTGCTAATGGATGCTCAGGAGTTCAGGGTTCTCTCCAGGCTGAACAGGGACGTGCATCTTTTCCTTCTCAAAAAATGCAGACCAAAGTACTTTCAAACTTTTCTGTGCTTTCATTTAGACCTTTTAAAAAGCGTACAACAGAGCTCTTAGCAAGTAATTACTTCTTCCTTTTACCATTAACAAATGAATGTGACAAAAGACTGTGATTTTTAATGACTGCTGAACACTGGGTAGGGCAGTGGGATGTCTCCAGGACCAGTATTAACTTCTGCAATCTGAGCTGTTTTCCACTATCATAACCATGGTATTATCAAGGTTATCTACTAAGCCCAGGATCTTCATTTTGGCCACATGGAACTTGGGATGATGAGACTAAACCACTCAAACTGATGTTTTTAAGTGTCCATGTTAGGCTAAAAATATTTTTGAAAATTTTAACCAAAACAGCCACATGTTCTGAACACCACCTAAGGGGAAAATACATTTCTTTTCATAACATCATAAAATAAAACCATTAGGGTTCAAAAATGATCATTTTAGTCCAGCCCTTGACTGAACACAACCATTCCAACTAAATCGTAGCACTAAGTGCCACATGCAGTCATTT
>JAWWES010000133.1:68838923-68869242 GCA_035583135.1 Lophotriccus pileatus
AGTTTACTGATGAATTTGCAATTGTATGAGCTGAGCTAAAAAGAAGGGAAGAGTGGCATCCACAGCTGACTGAAAGGCAGCCCCATATTTGAGGGCTACAATTTCCCAGTAGCTTGGTTATTTGTGCAGTGGGGAGAATTTCATGCTGTGACAGACTTTGGGGTTTGAAAGCTTGTCTCCATGCCCATTAGAAACAATCTGCCAGCATGAAGTCTTTATGAGAGTGGTTTATTTTTCAGAGGGGGAAAAAGGAAGTTCTTTGGGATTGACTGAAATATACCCTATAGGCGTAGGTGGAGGTGAATCTTAAGTATCCCTCTTTATACTCTAATCCTAACAACTTAAAAATAAATCCAAAACAAAAATTGAAGTGTTTTGCTTCTGGGAATTTTGAAATGGTTCACTCTAATGTATTTAGAAGTTACCTGGTTTTATTTTAAAAAAAATTTTTGCTGAAATTGGCACTGATTTGGAAAGCCCAGGTTTATTAGAGCTTTTTTTTCTGTGATAAAAAAGTGATTCACTCACTTTTTTTTTTTTCTCAACCAGCTTTACATGGAAATTCTATGATGTTGGATTAGGTGTAGATATCCTTTCTAAAGAGTTTACAGAATATATGTAAACTGTGATAAGACCTGGCAGCTGTATTTCAGGTGTAATGTGGTAGAAGAGGTTTAAGTGAAACAGAACAAGGCAGGACTATCCCAAAAGCCTGAATTCAAGGGAATATAAGAGATGTGAACACAGGGAAATGCTAAGTCTGTTACCAAAATAATTACTGCTACTGACCTGTGAGCCTTTCTCATAGACAGTCTGCAGAAGTAAGTTGGGCTTTGGTGGGGTTTTTTGTTCATTTGTTTTGTTGTGGGCTTTTTTCAGTAGAGGGGGATCAGAAGAGAAAAAATCCATGGAGACTGCATGAGAGAGGAGCCTGCAATCCACCTTTAAAAACAAAACAACCCCAAAAAATATCTTGATGTGACTTCTGACTTTCCTTTTGTTAAAGATAACAAGCCACAACTGTGACCATGTGCAATTTGTAAACTTATTTAAATTGCAACTCAAACTTTATGTAATGGATTTACATGTGAATACCATTATTAAGAATTTAAGCAGCTCAAACAATAATTGTATTAAATATTAGAGATGCTTTTGTGTTTAAAAAAAACCAAACTAACGTTATTTTGGGCATACTGAAAAGGAAAAGGTGACAACTAACTTTCAGCAATAGATGTCTCTGGTTTATGTAATCAAAATCCAGTAAAGCAATGCTGAATATGGCTGCATGTGATTTTATTTATTGTCTTTACAGCAAGATTTACAGTGCATAGAAATCCTTATTTGGTTGAGTAGGACAGACCTGTGTATCTGAACTGAACTTCCTAATGCCACAGAAAACGAGTAGAAGTGGAGATAGAGCAATATCATTTCTTTAGTGACAGACAGAAGACAGTGTGTTAAATACCAACCTCCTGCTCAATGCAAGGTCACCCAGAGCAAGATGCTCAGGGCCACAAGAAGCTCAACGTGGAGTATCTCAAAGGATGAAGACTCCACAAAATCTCCGGGCGTGTTCCAGTCACTCTCACAGTAGAAAGTGTGTGGTATTTTTCTCGTGTTTTGAACTCTCAGCCAAGTCTTCCAGTGACACCTACAGAAACTGCACTGGCATTAAAAGCCCAAAATTTTCCTTGTGGCAATATTTGGAAATGTCTCTCTCTTCCTCTTGTACACCATGGTATGAACAGAGAGGAACCAGCTGTACTGTGGATGTATCAGTGAGATTGTTCACTCACCACAGTGACTAAGGTAACCCAGCAATTAGTCAAGAGATGAGTCAGGCCTTTCTCATTGCTAAATTAATCAATTTTTACATCTGGGCTGAACTTTTCAGCCAAAAATGCTATGCAGAAAGCTGCAAATTCAAACTGATGAAGAAATAACACAACTTTCTTGCCAGTGCTAACAAGTACTTTCCATTAGAAAATTTGACCTTAAAAAAATCTGAGATAAATTGAAGTATTTAATTTAATCTCATCTTGACTGAAAGGTTTTCAGCTTTATTAGTCTAACTTTTTAATGATAAAAAGTCTCTCTCAGTCCACAAACTTCTAGGAGATATAAGTACAACAAAAAATCATGTATTTTTGCAAGTACACAAACTTTTCTTTACTTCTATTTTAACATACATATCTTATTTGCTTTAAAGTCCTGTTATAATACTGATCAATTTGAAGAATCACTTGATATTTTGGACAAATTGGTCAGTATCACTGGTCAGTATTGTGGTGATGCCTGTTTATCTCAGTCAAGAGGGGATGGAAAGGTCTGTATGTTGCTAATTAATAATAATTTAGATAATAGGGATATTAGGATGTTCTGTTAAAAAATTATTTGGTTTATTTAAATGCTTTGTGGCTGTTTGCTAAGCTAACAGCCAGACCTAAAGGTCAGGATGTTGAGGCACTCAGCAGGGGCTGTGGAGAGTAAACCAGGCCATCAAAAACTGAGATTGTTTGCTTGTGAAGAAAACAAAAATATGGAAGAAGTGGGGCTTGGAAAGGTAAGTTAACTAAATGCAGTTAAAGCGAGAGTAAAATCCCTTTTGTTTCTAGATTTGTATTATTCCTTCCCCAAATGACTGTGATCATTACAAATAAATACCTGGTGGTTACCCTTGGCACTGGGTCTTTGTTAAAGTGCCTCATAATAAACCACATTCTGATGAATGGAAAACACAAATACCAGGCTCTGATTCTCTACTTATGCTGTGCAAAGCATTATATTTCACAGGAAAAGCCCAGAAACACAAATGTGACATGAATTTTGTGCCTATTTGATTCAAACGCTTTAGTGGTTGCTGCACAGTTTGGACATCTTTAGTATCCTGCAATTGCACAATGAGATCTGTATCCAAATCCAGCCTATTTCTAACAGCAGCAGCAAGTTTAGTGTCATGGGAAAATTATTATAAACTACTGGGGATAAACTTAGTGATGTTAGTCCTGGCACTGCTTTGTAGTTCACATGGTCTAACACACTGCCTTGCAGCTTCCCTGTTTCAAAAGGAGGAATGCCCTATGGCTATATGGGATGTCAGGGGTCACTTAACAGCAGGCCATTAGCAGGGAGTGCTTTTGTGACTTGTAAATTCTCTGTTTTTACACCTGGATTATCACCAGCTCCTGAAATGGCTGTTAAAAGCTGTGACTGAAGCACAACTTCACATGTGTTTTCACTGTACTGGAGCCTGTACACATGCAGGGTGTAGCTGGTGAATTTCTGTTTAATAACCACGGTCTTTATCCTTCATGCTTAAATGGAATCCCCACCACTACACACTGAAACAAGAATGTTTAAAAGGCCAGGAAATTTCCATGGATAAGTGTCTACCTGAAAATGTAGGCAGAACACAAGGACCCCGTTGTGGTTTAACCCAGCAGGCAGCTAAACACAGGACAGCTGATCACTCACTTCCCACAGTGGGATGGGAGAGAGAATGGGAATATTGCACAAGATGTGAATAGTGATAAAGACAATTTAATAGTAAAAAAAAAAAAGAAGGGAAAATAGTGATAAAAGAATATACAAAACAACTCATAGGATTACAAAATTAGTGACAGGAGAAGGTGTAATGGCTTTAAATGGAAGAAGGTAAGTTTAGATTACATATTAGGAACAAACTCTTCCCTGTGAGGGTGGGGAGGCCCTGGAACGGGTTGCCCAGAGAAGCTGTGGCTGCCCCATCCCTGGAAGTGTCCAAGGCCAGGTTAGATGGGGCTTGGAGCAGCCTGGTCTGGTGGAAGGTGTCCCTGCCCATGGCAGGGGGTTGGAATGAGATGTTCTTTAAGGTCCTTCCAACCCCAAACCATTCTGTGATGCACAGTGCACTTGCTCACCACCCACTGCCCAGTCAGTCCCTGAGCAGTGACTGCCACGCCCTGACAACTTTATACATCTCCTCTCCCATCTATCCAAGCCCTTCAATCCTGTTTTAGCCATTTGTGGATTAGCCAGAAGCTGCAATTCCCAGAAGGCCTGAACAAATGGAATCAGTTTGTTTACCCTATCTAGGCTACTTTAATTTCCTGTTAAATTTTTGTGACTCAGGCCTCATCCTTCCCTTGACTCCTGGCTCATTGACAAAACACAACATCTCTTTGTAGGTTTAAAATAAATATTACAACCCCTATTACTAAGTGCAGCTTTTACCACCCAAGCTATTTCTCCCATGTTGGTTCCTGCAGGTATTTTTTAGCGACCTTCTAAATGGATATTACCCCTGATCTTCACTTTCTGTCTGTACAGGAACCTTCTGCTTATGGTCTGCTGTTGAGTGAGCCCTGACATCTGATAGAGCCATAGCTATTCCACTTTTTGATACCCAATACTTACCACTGGACAATAAAATCATCAAATCTCCTATGAAACACTTGTCCCTGAGATACAGTCTCTGAGACAGCTGAATATAGGCTGCTTTCACAGGGAGACACAAGAAAACCTTTGGAAAGATACTGTCAAATGACCTGCTCACAGAGGGGATTTCTGCTAAATCCCCATTAAAATTAGCTTAAGCCCCAAAGCATGTCAGTTTAATCTTCTTCAAGTCCTGTCATCTCTTTTTAATATTTAAATGGGTAACTGGAATACACAATCACTTTTTAATCCAGTTAAACCTAACAATATCTTGTGGAAAAGAGTTCCACAACAGAGCATTCTATTGCAAACTATTCACTTTTAATCAATTCTAAAATTGGCCATATGAGACCTTTTTTTATTTGCAAAGGTCTGGGATTATAGATGAACCTGGAGCAAAGCCTGACATGAAAAAAGAATGAGCAAGTTGAGTTCTGAATCAAGATCTGGAACATTGTGGTTACCCTTTTTTTGCATCAACATTTTGCTCTTCCTGAATTCTTATTTCAGCTCATGTTTTCAGTCTCTCTTGGCTCCTTCATCAACAAGAAGAATCTTTCAAGAAGGCCAAAAAAAGAAGAGAGGGGGGGAATGCTAGAAAGGTACTTATAAATGGGCAAGAGGGGAGAGGGGTTAAAAGGCATACACTCATTTCTTGCTATGAAAAGGAAAGGTCAAACAGAAGAATATTTTGTCTGTTTATGCCTGTCTGGTTCCTGAGGGTGTAGTTATCTTGTAATTCTGTCACCTCTGAGCAACAAAAGCAATAGGAAACTACAGTTAACATACTAAACCCCACCTAAGGAGTATGAAAGAAGCTTCATGTTTCAAAAGTGTCAAGAGACTTTGGGAAAACCCATTAAATCTTGAATAGGGCTGTAGAAGGAAGGGAGGGCAGCAGAGGCAGTGCAGCCCTTTTTGTGGCAGTGTGGAACATAATTCTGCAGAGGAGCAGCACTGTGACCAAAGACCACTAGGACAGAGTGCCCTTTTCTCTAGGCCAGGATTATGCCCGCTTCAAGGTTAGGCTTACAATAATGTCAAATATTCTTTTAAGATTTCAAGAATATGAAGAGCACAATTTGAAGCTACAGTGATGGCATTACTGTGAAAATGAGTTCTGCCTTCAGGTAGTGTTTCAGTGAGGATATGCCTTAGGATACACCCAGGTGTGATACTTTACTTGCTGGTACTACATCACTGCATGCTTGTGTTTGAATGCACATACTTAATTTTCAAAGGTAAAGCTGGGTCTCTGCTTGTTATTCCATGTGTCCATGTTTCTTAGAGCCCACTTTTTGATTGACTCTACAGATAACTTTTTGTGTCCATGGAATATGTGTCCTAAATGGGGAGTTAAATGAGCTTGCCTTATTGAGTTCCTGACCAAGAATGTGTAGAGATCTGGAGGACGGGTGTCAGAGAGGGATGGGTGGGTATGTTTGTATATAGATAATTATAGAAATACTCAGTGTTTGTTTGAATAGTGTACATTCTTTAGGTATCCAATAATATTGTAGGATAGCCATTCATTCCCTATTGGAAATGAAGTCATGACATAGCTACTGGGTGATTGTATAAAGTCTAGTTCTTCGTACATGAGAGGATGATAGAAACTTTGAAGGCATGTTCTGCTGCACAAGTAAAAGTTGTGGGTGTAAAACATGAGTTTGAAGCTTGGCTTTTCTTTTCCCTAAGTTTTCATACTCTGCTGATCCCTCTTGTATCTGTCTTATAGTTTAAGCAGCATAATTGACTTTGTGCACCTACTCACTTCTCTTTTCTTACAGACCAACATGCTGGAAATGGAGTATCATGTCTTGATACAGGTTTAAGTAATGATTTAATAATATACATCTGTTCCTGGAACAGAAGGTGGTAAGAACTCTGTCATTATTGGATGTCTACAGGCTGATTTGGGGCAACGTGGAATGTTTTGGTTGATTTAAATTGATCTGGCAGCATTAGCCAAAAACTGTAAGGTGCTTTGGCCTTGTAAAATAGGTGGAACGGCAACTGCAGCTGACAAATAAAAAATCCTGTCAATCAAAATGGTTCAAGCATGTGAGTGATTTCCCTCAGGTAATGAAAAATAGATAAAGAGAGATTAAAAAACTCATGCAGAGTACCACCACTTACAGAGAAATTACAAATTATCAGAGAATGTCCCTGTGTGCATTTTGAACAAGTGTCATTCAACAACCAAGCAGAGACTTCCAGTTCTCCATGCCTGGTGCATGTTGTACAAACATATCACCATTTCCCAGGCTGGAAAGAGTCATGTGCCTAAATCCCTGCAACCTCACATTTGTTCCGTGTTGAAGTGTTTTAGCAAACTTTTTCTTGATCCCTCTGTACTGATTTGATCAGTTTCATGTCGGGGGGCGGCTTCCTGAAAGCACTCTAACCTCCCTCGGCGATCACGCCGAGACCCTCGTGGACCACTCCGTATGGGGAGGCCACAGCCGCTAACCTGAAGCGCTCGGATAGAGAGCCTCGACGAGTCACGCCAACACACGCACACACAAGAAATGCTCGGAGGCAGGTAACGGTCTGTGGCACGAAATGGCCGTTTATTAACGGTGGGCGCCGGCTTTTAAAGGGTCGGTAAAGAAGGGACTAGAAGGTGGGTGGAGTTGAGGTAAAAAGGGCCAATGGGGAAACCGGGAGGTAGGGTAGTAACTGGGGAGTGAAGGTGATTGGACGGTAAGGGAGTGATGTAACTCAGAGGCTGACGAATAGGGACAGGGTTAACAATTGACCAATGAGGGAGGATCTAACAGGGGTACATCATAATGGGAATTAACATTAATACAAATTCTATTATATCCCCAAGAGGATTCTAAACATGCGGTATCTTTCCCTAGCACATGCAAGGCTATTAAACATCGAGGTCTTTCTCCTCTACTGTAGATGTGTGTCTCTCAGCTCATTTCCACATACTCTTCTTCCTCATCCTCGCTATTTCTTTTAAGATCTATCCAATATTTGTACGATTCGGTTGTCCGACCTCCGACAGTTTCATCCTTCCAAGGGCTACCCTTTTGTTTTGCTTCTGCCTTCCTTTGGCAAACCAGATATTAATGCTTGCTGTTTTCATCCTGCCACTGATTAACTCTTCGTCTCAAAGAGCATTCAAGCATACTGTAGTGCGGTATAACACTGTCATATCTGCTTTTTCCTGGAGCAGGTTTCCTGTTTTATTTTATTTTAAATAGCCAAACTACTGCATTTTATGGTGAGAGACTTTTGCATTTTTCTGTGTTATGCATATTCAAGGAATATAAAACTAAAGGAAAAATAATGTGGTTTGCTTTCACCCTGTGTTTTCCCCACTTTTCAGTTATCTGTGTAAATAAACAGTGAAATGATACTTGTTCTGTAGCCATGAAAGAATTCAGGTTAGGAAAGAGCAAAGTTGCACAGAAATAGTTGTTCTTAAGACCTTCCAAGACAAGTTTCCTTACCTCTAACATAAGTAGAATACTTGATTGTGGTAGGCAGATCGAGAAGTATGTAGCTAGACTGCATTATGAGAGGATGAAGTGGAAGGAATTTTAAATTAGTCCCCCTAAGTTCTGGAAATTGCTTACTCAGTTATATTCTCTTGCTGATTATGGCACAATCTGTTTATTAAGTACTATGAAGTGCAAAGGGTTCTGCCATTATCCAGGTGCTTTCTGAACTTAAGGCTAACACTGAAATTTGCCCATTGATTTCCAGGGTCAAGTCTAAATACACTCTGGGCTGTTTTCAACGTATCTTCCAATTTTAATGTTGAGTTAATAGAATCTATTTTAATGTTTACAGCAGGTGTCATATCTGGCTTGTTCCCAGTTCTAGGTTTTTAAAGGATTTCCATGAGCAACAGCCATTGTGTCCCTCAAGAGCTGAATGAAGAGAATCTGTTCCACTGTGGGTTGTTCATGAAGAATTTGCTGCTGTGCTCTGCAAATGTTTGAGCTCACATGTCCTTTTCCATGGGAGCACTGATAAGGTCTTGCTCTTGCACCATCTGTTAGAGATGGAATTAATGGTGACACAAGCTTTTTTCTTGGAGAAGACACATGAAAGAAGACAAGTTTTGGAAGGAAACACTCCATGGTGGAGCAGGGGCACTTTGCATGGTAACTGTGGATTATGGAGGACCCAGGCTTTAGCAGGAACAACTCTGAGGGCCTATGGGTGACTTACACTAGAGCAGAAAAAAACAATTCAGGAGTGAAGAGCACTGGAGGAAAATAAGTCAAGTGGGGAGTGGCAGAAAACAGCCATTGTGCATTGACCCGACCTCCAGGACTGAGGGTAACAGAGAGCAAAAAAATGAGGTGGAAACACAGAGCAGAGGTGTTGTAGTGGAGTCTGGGGAGAAGGTCTTTTCCTATATTGTCTGTAAAATTGTAATTTGTGGGTTTTCTTTGTTTGTTTTTTGTTTGTTTGTTTGTTTGTTTGTTTTCCTAGATACCAAGCTCAGGAATCAAAAGTCTCTGCTGATTGGCAACAAAATAAATTAAGTAAAACTCCCTCATCAACACTGTTTTGCTTCTGACATGTACATAAGGAGTGCCTGCACCTTCCTTTAGTTTTAACTATTAACTCCAAACTTTTTGTGTAATTGCAGGACAAGCTTGAATCCCAAAGCACTGATAATTTGTAGACATTTTTCTTTCTTCACTGCCTCCTAGGATGTATTTTGGAGATTCTCTCTCTCATTCTCTCTCTCTCTCTCTCTATATATATATATACGTGTGTTTTTTATTTCTTATTGTGACACAACACGAAAATTTGCAATGGATTCAGTTTTCAAATATTGTTTCCAAAAAGTCACAGTTAGGATTAGATGGTTTGGTCCCTGTTCACCACCTCTCCAGTCCTCCCTTCCCAGTTTGCAGGCTTAGGCAATAGTATTTGAAGTTAAGTTTGCCCTGCTGTCAGCCAGATAATAATAACCCTTCAGAGACAGAACACAAAAAGTTCTCTTTCCCTTCAGTGTAGGAGGGGGGATGTTTGGACTTCTAAAGGGAGACAGCTGTTGCACAGGAGTGTGAAAGAATTTCACTGGGATACAGGATTGCTCTCTTCCCCTTAAACTATTGATTGTTTTGTTTGCTTGGCTTGAGTGCCAAAAGGCAGAACACAGAACTGGTGCAGAACTGCAAAGAAACACTGCAAACTAAATAAATAACAACCCTGAGCATTTGTGAGCTGCTTCTACAGTAAAACCCCATAACCTCCATCTAGTTGGTGATGTTGACCTTGGGTCTGCAACATCACCCAATAACATTCAGTTGGCTAGTGAAAAACAAAAGGCTGGAATGTTTGGGCCTGCACTTTGAGAAATGATCTGTCTTCAAACAAATAACATTTCTAAGCTTTTGAATCTTTGCCATTTCCTTTGTATTTTCTTCTTTGCAGCCCTGATTCTGTGCAATCTTAAATATCTGGTCTGCAGGCTTTTGTTGCATATGCCTCCAATATAGTTGGCATGAAGAGATTTTTTAAAAGCTGATTTTAATTTACTGATGCTGCATTGCCCAGATCAATATTATTGCATTTGGAAAGCCTATCCTGCTATTAGATTTACCAACCAGAAAATGGGGACCACTAAAAGGCTTGACTTTAATTCACATTTCTTATAAATCTCCTGCAAATGGGGATTATGATGAGGCATTTTTTTGTTCTTTTGAAATACTGAGGAGATTCTCCAGTATTTCACTGGGACCATGTGTCACTGCCTTATGTGATCCTTCAGGGTGGGATTAAGTAATTGTGTGTGTCTTTCAGTGATTGAAAGCTGATGTTTTCCACTTTATTCAGAAAAAGAGATCCAAGAGGTATAATGGGACTGCCCAGGACTGAAGCAAGCAGAACCTGGCCTACGACATCTATTTATAGAGTTTGCTTTCTTCTCTTTCTATACTTAATTTTCTGAATACCATTAGCCAGTAAACGTGTTAAAGAAATGGCCATCCTCTATTTATATGGTCAAATTTGTCACTTTGGTCACAAAGGGTACATTCTCTGGCTGATAGTCAACATTAATGGCTGAATTAAAATAGGCAGTTGCCAAAAAAGTACTTCTGAGAACTGCCTCTGATTTTCCTTTCCATTAACCGAGGATAACCACTTTTACTTTCCTTCTTTACCTGCATTCTCAGGTCGTGTTCCCCTTTGCCATGTCCTCTTTTTGTTGATTTCCTTTGACTGTAAAGTCACTAAACTACATTCAGTGAAAGAGGACGACTCAGAGGAGAAACTTATGCAAGTCTAATACATTGCACTTTTGTTACCACAGTGGTAACTCTGACTCCTCTTCAGTATAAAGATTTGTATATGATGAACAAGCAGATTGTGCTTCTGAATAACAAAGTTTATATTTATTTATACCTCTAGTAAAAATATTTTCAAACAAATGTTTTAAAGTTACATAAAAAGTTTTCATTGTAATTTTATATATTTGTCTCACAACTGGTAGAAATTGTGGGGTTTTTTTTTATTTTGGTAGCTAAAAATTTGCTGTGCTTAATGTATTTGTATTTGCAATGAATACCTGGAGTCTTCTTTTTTCATTTTATTGGCTTCTAAATTTGTTGGGGTGGTTTTTTTGATGAAGAAGGGAGATAATAGTTAATGATCAGTTTCTAAGTATCAAAGCATGACTGTTAAATGCCAACTTCTAATGCATATTCCCCATCTGCAGAAATAAAAGGAATTAGCAAGCTATAAAGAGCAAATCTTGACTGCCTTCAAATCCAGTGACCATCTACCTGGTGCTGCCTCTAAATCTATATCCTGGAGTTTTCCAATAGATCTGTAAATGCATTCTGCAAACAGAAATACTCAGCTCTAAGGTTAAAGGAATATAATTTTTAATTTTGCTCTTTAGAGTAGTTATCATTTCTTTCAAAGAGTTATTGGACTCCAAACACTTTTATGCCATACAGAGATAGAGATATATATATATATATATATATATATATATATATTTATATATGTATTTATATATAGAGAGATAGATATATTCCCTTTATTATGAAAATTCTAATATAAATACCACCACTTTCTTTTCTTTGGACTTTTTGGCCTGAAAATTTTAGACAACCTGTATGATACTAAGTTACATATCAGTAAAAATTGAAAATGTTCTCTCTTGAATGGGCTAATTCTGCTGCCTTCCATTTAAACCAAACTGATATGTCTTTTCCTTTAATTTTTAAAATTAATTAATCATTCAAATGACATAGGAATAGAACGTTAAACTCTTTAAAACTATTAGTAATTCATCTTTGGTTGGTTTAGGGTTTTTTTTGGTTCTGTTTGTTTGCTTGTTTTTTTCACCTGGAACTGCAGTCTATAAAAGGTCAGCAACAACAAACTTCATCCAGCTCACCAAAAATGGTGCTGGGGCCTTGAGATATTCCCCTCTTTGCAGTCAGTGTTTTGCTACATGCCACAGTGATTCACAAATTGCAGTGACTGATAGAAAGTATAAATTATAGGTTCTTTATCACTGCCTTTGGTAGGCACATATATAGAACTTCTATCTCCATCTAGAAAAGATGCAGGGGAAAGAATTGTTATTCCTGTTAAATAGATGTTTCTAATTAGGAAGATGCTCAGTGTAGTAGCACAGTAGCAGGAAGACTGAACTTCTTGGCTTCTGGTTCTTAGGATGGTTATTCAAAATACAGGTCCTGCTACAGACTTCTCTTGGCTCACTCCACAGTTTTGCATCTAAATGCACCACAACTTTACAGAAACTGTTCAGAACTTGAGTGGTGGAACACATCTCATGGAGCAGCCCATCTGGAAGACAATTCATCAGTTTCACTGTTGGTTATTTAGCCTCTCTCTGTAGTCAGTAGCTCTTACTGAGATGTGTGTGAACAGTGATTGTTCAGCTCATTCCAAAATCACATTAGTTGTGCAGCCAAATCCTGGAAGTTCAGGGGCCACCCAGAGTTAAAAATAAATGTAGCCAGGCAAGCCAAATGATTGCTCAGGTCCTCTTGCTCCTGGGGTTTCTCTTGAGAACAGCTTTCTTCTCTGACAAATTGTCTTTCATCAGCTGATTTGTGGCAACTGATGCTTCCATGTTCTTACCTGCTGTTTATAATTTAGGGCTGCCCACTTAATCTTCCTTGGAGTGCTGTAACACAGAGTACTGACCTTGGTGTACATTTGATTGGTACAAGGAGCTTAGGGAACCTCTCTGCCAGATACCAATTCTACCTGAACTCTAGCAAAAGTGATTAAACACTGCACTGTTCTTTGCCTGTAGATGAGCAATGTGCTTCATGCTTGTTACTCTTTTAATTCACTCCCAATGAATTAGGTTTGTTTTTCTTTATTGTTTTCATTTATTTTTTCCTGAAGATGGTCTGCTTTTTGTGTCTGGTGGAAAATGAGGACATAACATTCATTTAACTTTCCTGTAAACTTCAATTATAGGAACATCTAGGTCTTTTTTTAATATGTACCACTTTCCACGTTTGAATGGTGTTCTGAGTTGTTTAAATGTGTGTTTCATTGATCCACTAATAAAGGGGCTGTGGCTTGGTCCAGAAAAAACAATGTCAGCAGAACTTGTAGAGATAGAAGAACCAATGACTTGTGGCTTTTGCCTTATAAGCCTTAAAACATAATGATAGTCAGTAGAAAACCACTCACTCCTAGGCTGGACAGCAAGTACTAGTTGTACTTTCTTTTACTTCTCAGTCCCTAATAACTTCTTCCTTTTCTTCAACTTTTCTAACAAATTTATCAAGATTCCCATCCATAAGTCATTGAAGGAAGGGCATGCTGATTGAAAATTTGATAGATTACTTTTTGTAATATGATTTAACTTCCAAAATGTTCCTCATTTCACCAGTGTTTCTCTCCTCACTTGTTCCATATGTTCACTTTGTGTCATCACCAGCTGTAAGAAATGTTTTTGGCTCTTGACTCCAAGATATGTCCATTTACAAGCAGTGCCTTCCAGGCTGCACACTTGTTAAAATACAGTCTTCATTTTTACCTTTTCTTTGCCAGTCATGCTGTTCATTTACCTCTGTGACTCAGAAGTTGAATGTTCCACTGGTTACTGTTTCTGAAATAGGAATAAAGTCATTAGTAATCTCTGACTTGATTTAGAAAGTGAATGTTTTCTTCTCTAGTTTTCTTTTGATTCCTCTTTTTTTTTTTTTTTGAGTGTTTGTTGTTTTTTTGTGTTTTGTTTTGGTTTTTTTTTTCAAATCTTACCTTTCTCCTATTGTTGGACACTACCAGGGAAAGAGTTTAGAACTCACCTTACTGTTTTGTAACATAGTCTGATTTTATGCTACTATTCATGACACATGTCAAAGGATTCAGAAAGCTGGTGACTATGAAAGAGGAAAATTTTTACTTTGACAGTAATTAATTTAGTCCAAAGAACTACTGTTATGGTTCTCAGGGCTGGATAAAGTTAAGTGTCTTTTCTTGGTGTCTACCTTCTCAATATATCGACTCAGTCCATTTGGTACCTGAAACAGGGAAGATAAAAAGAAGTTCTAACAGTTATTACTCACATTGAACACTGAAAATCATTCCACTTCTCTGTAATAATTTATGATCCCTATAAAGTTTTATATACATTTGTGCTGGTTTAGGCTGGGGTAAGTTAATTTTCTTCCCAGTGGCTGGTATGGGGCTGTGTTTTGGGTTTGTGCTGAACACAGGGGTGATGATACAGTGATGATTTAGTTATTGCTGAGCAAGGTTTAACACAGAGCCAAGGCCCTTTCTCGCTTCTTGTACTGCCTCACTGGGGAGGATGTTGGGATGGTTTGCCAAGGCATGGGAAATAGGGAGGAGACACAGACAGAACAGGTGACTCCAACTCCCCATAGGGACATTCCAGACTGTATGACATCCTGCTCAGTATGTACAGTGGGAGGAAGGAGGAAGAAGGAGGGATTTTAGGAGTGATGGCTTTGTCTCCCTGAGTAACGTGTAATGGGGCCCTGCTCTCCTGGGATGGCTGAACACCTGCCTGCCCGTGGGAGGAGGTGAATGAATTCCTTGTTTTGCTTTGCCTGTGTGCTTTTGTTTTCCCTATTAAACTGCCTTTCTCTTAACCCATGAGTTTTCTACCTTTTACGCTTCCAATTCTCTCCATGACCCCACTGGTGGGAGAGTGAAGGAGCGGCTGTGTGGGCGTTGATTTTAAACCATGACAAAAATTTTCTCTGATGAGCAGATGTGGATTATTGAATTGAATATCATCCTAACCTCACCACTGAACTTAAAACACGGATTCTATAATGTCCAGATTTAAGGAGAATTTCTTTCTTCCTGCTGCAGGGAATGAGTCAAGCACCAAAATGTTCACTGCTCTGGAGTCTTTGGAAAAAGTTAAGTAAGAGAAGCAAGATTCCTTCTTCATCCAGGTCATAGTATCTTGGTGTCACTTCTCTATATAAAAATTTGTGTTTCCTCAAAGTACTTGGTTTCTTAAGACTCTTACCCTCTGCTCTCTCACCTCTATTGCAGTCCTGGGTGCATTCAAACATTGCTAAATAATGGTTTGTCGAGTGGTTTGAGCTGAACAGAATGATGGAATTACCACACAATTAATCTGCATGCTGTGAATGAAGGCTTCCATCAATATAAATCAGTGTTCCACCTATGAAACTAATTCATAATATGGAAGAGCATGCAGCACTGAGCATTAACACCATCAGCTTCTCTCAGAAATAACACAGGGCCTGCTTATACAGAGAGATTATCATATATTTGCTGACACTAATAATCTCAAACAGGTTTTGGATTCTTCAGCATAAAGAGGAGAATTTCTCTCTGGAAAAATTTTGACTAAAGGGAATAACAATACACAATAGAAAGAGGCTGCCTGTGGGAATGAACAAAAGAGATGGGACTAATCGAGCAGTAAAACAAAGGTGTTTGAAAAACAGTGATGGACTAAAAAAAGGTGGTGGCAAGGAACAGAAAAATAAGTTTTAATTTTTAGATGGTCATGGAATAAAAGTTGACTGTCCAGTAGACCTTTTTGATTTCTGAAGTCTTACAGCAGTTTCTTGGTGTGACACAAATGGTTTTGTTGTTTTGGGGTTTTATGCTTAGAAATAAAAGCCTATAACATTTATTTCCATTTTTTCCCCCAATATTCTGTAAAACGTAGCTGAAAATCTGACTGTGAATTACACTTTTTCCCCAAAACTGGGGAGCTGGAGAGTTGGAGCACACTGCAAGATTACTCAGATGAAGGAACAGAGGAATATCAAGTATTGGAATAAAAAAACCTGTTTGAAATGCAGATATTTGCTTAGACTGAAGACTCTTCCACATCTGATTTGGACCAGAGACTATATATTCAATTTTGAAAATTCACTGAGCATCCTTATCACTAAGCTGTTGAGTGCTTTGAAATATAGGCCATAAATGGAACAAGTGTAAATGCGCCATCAGACGGCTTCAGATAAATAGCTGAATTGGATGCCTTTCTTCTTGTTTTGACAAGAAATTTCCCTTTCAAATACTCCTCTAAATCTCTGCTATTAATGGTATTCTGTAGATGCCATGAAAGATTTGTTGGTGTCCCAGTGTTGGCAGTGCTCACCTGGGAGAGTGGAGACGAGTTCAAGCCTCTGGAGTAAATAAAACTGCGAATGGGCATTAATGTCCCCCACATTGTGGCAAATGCTCTAAGTGTCTCTTCTGAAATAAGCATTTATTTTAACCTTAGAAGACCTAAAATTTATCTCTCTGCGGGCTATGAAAATATTCACAGCCTAGGAAAAGCATTCATCATCACCTGACTAGACATCTGAACAGTCTGCCTCTTCATTCTGACCTGACAAATGGGATCTGAATGGTTGCTGTGGGTTGGAGTTTCCAAGCACAGTGAGCAAGGCTGATTCAAGTGCCTTAAGCTTCCATTTTAGGAATTTACTACTCTTTGTCTGGTGGGAGTGCAGTTCACCCTCTCCCTCTGGAATTCACAGTGTTAATAGTGTTGAGTCAGCTGTGGATGGTTAATGCCACAGGTGCTGTTTTTGTGTATCATAAGTGAACCTAGAACACAAAAATTCAAAGGAATGAGATCTTGTGCTAAAAGCACCCAATTATTTAATGTTAAATTTGTATCCTTTCACGAGAGAAATTTTTCTGAAGCAGGTTGGAAACAGGAAAGGATATTCAGGGTGGCAAGTAGCAGGCAGGCAAATAGCAAGTCTATTCTTTTAACTACTATTGCAGGGTTTAATTTTCTTCTTCAGTTCTAAATATGTCAAGTGGCAGGCTTTCTCCAGCTTCCATTATCTGCTTTTAAATGGTGTCATTAGCAGAAGGGGAGGTCAGGGAAAAAAAGAAAACACAAGTGAAAGCTATTTTAGCTCAAATCTCCTGATAAAAGCATGTTATAGATGAGAATCTATAGTGTCCCCAGATTACTGAGCAAAGAGGTGACCAGGACAGAAGGAAGAATCCTGACTGTTCTGTTAACTGAATTTCTGTCTTAGAAACCAAATCTTCTTTCTCCATCTCTTTGTATAATGGCTGAGTTTACTCCCATTGCAAAACATCAGAAGGACAATAACCTGGATTTTTAAAGGAGAATCAAATCTGTTAAATACTGAAAAGGATTCTGATATTCTTTTAATTAAAACAAAGACAGTTTTCTGGAATTTGGGGAGGGAAGTAAGAGTTAGACATATTCCAGTTAAAGTAGTTCAGAGAATTAGTTGAATTACTGACAAAAGAGATGCAGGATGGAAACTGCCTTGTTAATGGGGTGGATTAGAATGTGAAAGTACCAGTGTTCATAGGATAGAATAAATATAATCTAAAGCCAATGGAGACCTAAATTAAAAGTGCTTTCAAACTTTTCATGTTACTCAGTTGAAATCCAGGAAAATCAGGCTCTTAATGATAGGATAAGAAGTAAATATTAATGTATGTTTTCAAATCAAAACATTTTAAAACAGAAGCTCAGTAGACAACTAAGCCAAAGCTGCTTTTTACATCGATCTAAGTCAAATTAAGTTTGCCTGGATTAGCCAGGGAAAAGGGAAGGAAAAAAGAAATCCCTATTGATGTACACTTAAGCAAATGCAAATGCAAATATATTATTTTCTAGTTCAGTGTTTTAAATCCAAAAAGGTTTTTTAGATAATAACTTACGGTTCTGGTGTGTTCCAGAGGTGCTGTTTTGCCCTGTACATTAGTTTATTAGTACTGCTTTCCCATGTTTTGTGAGGGGATGTGCTATCTGCTTGTGTGCCCAGGTTCCTTCTCCTTCCCCTTGTCCACAACTTCTGAGTTTATTGCCTTATTTCTGCCAAAGGTGAAAGAGTGGGAATTTAAAAAAAAAAAAAAAAAGAAAAGTAATAAAATATTTTGTATTTGGTGTTTTTTAAATTCTTCTTAAGAGAATAACTAGTAGGGATTACTCAAGGTCTCTATTATAGTACCTGAGGTTTTTTCCTGTGTGTTAGTACAGAACCTGCATTGGGGAGGGAAGAAGAGTGAGGAAGGTTTTGGATGGAAATATGCTGAGTGTACTGACAGCAAACAGGTCTTGCAGGAGGATAATTCAGTACTGACTCATTCACAGACAAAGGAAGAAAGAAGTCCCCGTTGTTACAGTTTGTGACCCTTTCTTCTGTGGTGACATGGGGTGGCAGTGCTGTATCTGCAGCAGGTGTATCTTGGGGTTCAGTTCAAGGGCTGCTACAATACATGTCTCAAAATATTTTCCCTTTGTTCATGTGAGACTCACCTGCCACTTCAAAGCAGGCTGGGCAGTAATTAATCACTCATTTCCCAATGATTTTCATGTGTGTCATTGCAATCTCACTGCACATATGGCATGAATTCTCCTTCTTAATGAGCAATAGATGGGGAGATGACCTAGAAAGAGAGACAGTAGGAAGAGAAGGATTTTCTCTTTTTAGAGAAAATGTTCAGTTTATCCTTACTATTTTTATACCCTGCTTATGTAAATAGGAAATGTCTATTAAGATTGCAAAGACAAGAATTTAAAGTTGTGATAATATGGGTAGAAAAAAAGCCCTGCTGTTTAAGATCAGCCTGTAGCTTTCTTGCTGTGCATGCAAAGCTGTGCCATCTGATGTGTATTTTGAAGTCCTATCTATAATAATCAGTTCCACTGCAGTTAGCACATAAAAGAAAGCAAAAAAAATAAAAATCCCAAAATCCCCCAAAATCAAGTTATCACTTTATTAGTCTGCACTGCAACAAATGGATAGAAGAGTTTACCACATAGATTTTGGTGGAGGAGTGTTTAAAGAACAAGGATTCCTTTTTTGTATATAAGGAGACAAAAAATGAATGGGATGCTTTAATTATTCTCGTCATAAACATTTTCCTGTAAAAATTAGAAGGCTGTTGGATATAAAATTTGCATTTTCAATGTATTTAAGCAGTGTAGGCAGTTTTCTCGTTGCATAGTCCAGCCTGAGATGTAAAGCTTCTGAAAATGCTGGAGGCGGGGGAATAAAACCATATTTATTGGTTTATTTGGTGTTACAGTTTTATCAGGATGACAACAGGGCATTTGGAGAAAAATGAAGTTATGCAAAAACTGCTTGTTTATTGACACAAAAGTCTATATATTTCTACAATTAAAAAGTTATTAAATAATAAACACAACAATTCAATAGTAAAAATTGCACTCTAGCACATTGAATGTAGTGCTGGGTAGATTTTTTATGAAATTAGTATAAAGTCTTTCCATCTTACATTTATCCAGTTATGAAGCACTGAAAATACAACTAGCTTTATACAGCAGCTAATTAATGTGGAGTTTAGGTTTGCTTTCCTGAAAGAAAAAAAGGCACACCTTTATGCTTCCTTTGCAGTAATAACTTCTGGATTCTACCTATTTCAACCAAATTTAGTAAAGGAGCTCAAGACAAGATGTTCCTAATGGGCTTTATGTAACTAGGCAACCATGTGGCAGAGACCATGTTCATGGCCTTCACTTCACTTCAGAAAATGTCATAAAACTATCTAAAAACTTTATTAGAAATCAGGAAATATGCTAGTGAAAAAGAGGTTATTACTGTCCCTATCCATGAGAAAAGCTTAAATTAGGGTTTAAAGGTTACTAATTGTATGAAAATCCACTGCTGGAATGAAGAATTAGGAAAACAAACTTCTTAAATACACCTCAATATTAACATCTTTGAAGGAATGGGAATAGTACTAAAAATAGCACCAATACTGGTGGCTTAAAAGGGAGGTTTTGCCATGGAGCCAAGCGAAATGCAAGAGATTAAAAGTTTTAATGTAGTTGCTTAACAAAGCTGTGGGTTTAGAGGAAAAAAGGGGAAATAAACCAATTGTTCTGATGCTGTGAAAATGTTTTGTTTAAGCTTATTGCATTACATTAATAGGCTAAGTTATATCTTGTTTTGTATCAGAGAGCTGGCAATAGAATCCAGATTGATTGAAACAGTAAGATCTGATGGATTGAAACAGTAAGATCTAAAAATTACTTCCTCCAGCCTGAGGTATCAGAGTAATAATAATTTTTTTTAAAAAAATAGCTTTTATTTTAAAACTGAAAGAGCCAATACTTTGGTTTATTGTATTGTGTGGGTTTGGTCATCTGGGGTTTTTGGTGTGGTTTTTTTGGTTTTGTTTTTGCTTTTTTTTAATTTTTAAAGCAATTTCTGTCAAGCTAAGCCATCTTACTCTTTGGAACTGAGCATAAAGAAATCTAACAAATACACTAGTGTATTGCATTTATACATGAACAGTCTTTTTGAGGAGTCACAGGAGAAAGCATAAAAACAACCAGTGAGAAAAACCAAAGCACAAGAAGAGACACAGTCACCAAGGGACTTCAAGAGTTACAAGTAAATTAGCACTAACAGAAAAGTTGGTGAAGTATCTAGGTAATATTCAGAAGAGGAACAAAAATAGTAGATCAATATGCTGGTTCGACTGAAACATTTTCACCTTTTTTCCCTCATCTATCTTAATTCTAGGGATAAAAAAAAACAATAAGACATCACTGGGCACTCTGTCACACAGAGCCAACCACTGAGAAACACACAGGCCCTCGGCACAGAATACATTAACATTTTCTAACTGTAATTTAGAGGCTTTTAAACATCTGCACCCAGTAAACTTCACTCTACGTACTTAACAGGTGCCAGTGATCTCTAAAAGCAGTTTGGGAAATAGATGAGGTACCAGAGGATTAGCAAAGGAGAATTTGCTGCTGATCTTTAAAAAGAGCAAGGGAGGGGAGGAACGTTCTGAGTTGTGGGTTGATCAGCTTCGGGTTCCCTTTAAAAAAAAAAAACAAAACAAACAAGCAAAAGGGCAGAAAAATAAGTTATTCCTATCACTACTATGAAAACAAGGAGATGAATAATTGTTATGGATTTAGGTCAATTGATCCCGTTTCCATCTACAAAATGTGAACAAGTGCTGGAGACAAAGGAGAGTGTCAGAAACAGCAGTTCTGTGAGCAGGAGTTTTCACCCTTTAGTAAGTAATGATAGCAATTTTAGTAAATCTTTCCACCTGACATTCTCATGAGCAGCCCAGGGATCCATGCCCTGAATGTAATTTGAAATATGCCAAGGTGGATACAGAACTGTCTTGAAAAACATATGGAGAGTAGTTATCAGAGATATATTATCAAAACAGAAGAATATATTAAGAGAAGTTTCTTGGAGCTGTTGGATTTGACTCAACACTAGAGTCAGTTTTTTGGATGATAGATCAGAGCCTGTGGTTATTAGTTTTTCAGGGCTGCAGGTGCACTGAAAGAAGAACAAAAGTTCAAATTAATTTTGGCAGTTTTAACAGACAACCTGAAAATCTTTAAAGGGTGCTATTAACTACAGAAAAATGCAAGGTTTTCCTCTGACACAGAAATAATGAGTCCAAAAAATTCTGACAGAGGGAACAGCCAGAAACCCTGTAACACTTGGTCCTGTGTGCCAGCATTATGGTTTGGGGTGTAGTATTTAAAGAACAGAGAACATTTGAGTCTGGGGAAGAATAAGGGTCTATAAACCATTAACTATGAGGAGTGACAGAATGACCCGAGGCTGTTTTAATTCAAATGTGATTTTAATGAAAAATATAAACAAAAATTGAGAATATAAAATCTTCAATAGTACAGAAAAGGGGATTCTGGGATGATTATTTTTTTTTCCATGTAATAAATTTCCATTCAATAACTAATCTGCAGAACTTTCAAAGCATGTTATGAAATCCAAAAACGTTAACGGGTTTGAAAAAATACAAGTCTTGAAAGCAGTGTCAGGAATCTCTGGACTGCATTTGCTGAAGTTTTGGAGAATAGAGCAAGGGAGGTCTCTCTTTCCATACCAGTTTTTACAGGATTTTTCTAACCCATGTGTTACTGACAGCTATTGGGAAGAAAATATTACTGTAGTTGGCTGTTTGGTCTGGCACAGTTTGGCCTTCTAGATGTTTCTATGCTCTGAAAAGAGAATTAGTGTGATGGGGTGCAGTAAGTGTAGTATCTCCTGTATGTGGATATATAAAAGGAGAATGTTTTCCTACTCATCAGGTGTTGCTTGCAAAGCAGTGACTTAACTTTTTGGACTAGGAAAAACTCATATTAGTCATTTGGAGGGGGAAGAGCCACTAAAAATGAAGGGCTTGTATAAAGAACTACTAGAAAATATGCAGCCTTGCTGCCAGCTTTGGAGACTTTTGAGAACAGGTTGAAAAAAAGAACTGTCATGAAGAAATACAGGTAGAGCTGATGCTGTTTTGGAGGATGATAAGCAGCAAGATTTCTTGAGTCCCTTCAATCCTATCAATCTGTGACAAAACTCCCCCTCAGTCTCAGAGAAAACAGACCATGGATAGTGTAATGGAACCCTCGAGATTTGGGGGATTTTCAGTGAGATGACAACTGAGTGATGACTTGTCAAACCTGTCTCTGGTTGGCCAGCTAGCAGGAGTGTTGGCAAAGAGCTCAGTTCCCCAAGGCAAACAATAAGTAAGGTTGAAGATGGATGTCAGTGTTACACACCTGCGTTAACAATTAGAGCACAAAAATACACATTTTATTTTATTATGTAATCTCATGACATAGAAGTGTCAGCAGGAGAATACTTCAGATTAGTTCTGTAGATTCTTAACTGTGCAAATGTGAATTTGCTGTTTGCTTTGAATTTCAATACCCCTGAAAGATTAAATTATATTTTTTTTCCCTTTTAGAAGCAGAGATTTTATTATAAAACCTGTAGAGGAAACAAACACTGAAATCCCCACCTAGGAACTGCTTTAATTCACATGAAAGCTGAGGCAAAGGCTTTTGTTGTCTCTGCTAAAAGTTGGCTTATTGCATACAGTTTAGTAATTTTCTTAGTCAATTAAAGTAGGACTACTGTGATCCATGGGAGGGGGTTGACATAAAGATGCAGTTCAGGAGAACGTCTTTCTGTTGGATTTTCACTTTTCTGCTGAGTTTCACTCTGTGGAAGAGCCACTGATTTAGCTTCATGTCAGGTTTTACACCTATCCTAAATCAGGTTTTATCATTTGTTTGCATTTATTTAAAATTTTGTGAATTTGAATCTTACCTACTACTGATAATACCAGCACAGACTAGAAGGGCTTCAGGGTTGCTCAGTTTGTTCAAGAGGTTTAGAGCTGGATCTGTGATTTTGAAAAAATCCAACCAACCAACAAAAAAGTAAAAACAAACAAACACCACACCAAAAACCCCCAAAACAACCAAAACCCACAACCCTCCCCACAAACAAGTGAAAACCCAAACAAACAAAACCCAAAACTTCCCAAAACCAAGCACCTCTACACACAGTCACAAATAAACCCACTGTTTGTGTTGCAAATATTTAGATGTCTCGTGCTTGATCCACCTATCTGTGTTAAGTTTTGGAATAAAAGTTCTCACACAAGAAATCCAGCATGTCCTCCTCTTTCCACCTTTACCTGTGAGGGGATTCTTAAGTAAAAAGTAATAATGACTTTAGAAAACTTTGTAGCGGGAACAATTCTGTAAGCACTACATAATTAGTTTGATATTTGAAGGGCGTGCTCTGTTCATTGCTGTAATGTATTACCTGAAGTGGTGTATTTATCCCACAGGTTACTCAGAAGCAGCTCACGGTCACAGCTCAGATAATAGTTACACTACATGTTCTCTGTGGGATCACAGCCTTATTTTCTAACAGGCTGCACTTCACAGCACAGTGTAACTGAAAGCGCTGTTTCATTTGAGATTGAAGCTGTCAGTCACATCTCCACTGCACAGGAATGATTACCAGGTACAGTTCTTACTGATGGCCAGAATAATTCGGACTGACCACTTTATTGGGAACACTGTAAAAAAAAGTAATGTCTCAAGGAAGTGCACCAGCCTGCAGCAAACTCAGCAGAAGGTAGCCTGATGCTGAATTTGAAATGCAGATGTAATCTGTGAAATTATATGACAGGAAAAAAATATTTGAGTACAAAATATTGTAACAGTTGAGAAAGCAAATGGTTGGCCTATCTCTCAGTAGAATATTTCATAAGTTCCTGAATTTCTCAGGTCTTCAAAGAGCCAGACTAAAATACTCCTCTGCTAAAATGATCTGTCTGCACAATATTAAAAATACTTAGAAAAAGTTTTGCAAGAACAGAGTGTAGCTTTCAAAAAATGCCTACAGTTCTTGCATTTCCTCAAAGAAACTGAATTCTGCAGGACTTCAAATCTTCGTGTACCCTTGTCTGGCTTAAAAGGGACAAACATGTTCAGTTCACTAACATGAGCCACACTCATAAAAGGTGTAGGTTATTTTCTGTTCCCAAATTAAGCTGAAGTAATAAAATGCAGGCAGTAGTGCACACAGGTGCTCTGTTCCTTTACCTGACCCTTATCAGTTCTTCATTAGCCCAGGAGAGAGGCAAGAGAACTTTACTTTAAAAGAAAACTAATGACAAATTAACAGTATTTTATCAAACCTTCGTCTATCTTGCTTCATCTGACCAATGAACCCTGCAGTGGAGAAGGCTTAGAGGAGATGGGCAAGGATGATGTGCCATGAAGCTCAAGAAATAATGCAGGATGGGGCTGACCACAGCTGTGGCAAAACTGACTTTACCTCAAAACAGAGGAGTCTGTTGCCTTTGGTTTAAATCACCAGCTGTCAAAGCTGAGGAGATCAATCGGTGGCACAAATGTTTCTCCCTGATTTCATCAAAAGAATATGGATATCTCCCTGAGTTAGCCAGACTAGCGTGTGGGGAGTCAATATGGGGCTCAGCCCAACATAAAGTATAAAAACTTAACAACTAATGACTTTTTTTTAAAGAGACCAAAGGGCTTAAGGTGACTTCAATCCTGATGGATTAGGGATGTCCAATGTTGTGATGCCAAGCATGTTTTAGAGGCTGGTAATGGGAACTATTCTGATATTTGGGTTGAACTGAGTGAACTTAGCAATACATGGCAATTGCAGCTCACATTTTAATTGTGGGGTTTGGGCATATTCTGTGTCAATGTGCTTAATCAGAAATCTCACGTAACATTAACGGTCTTCTAATAAGTAAATTTTATATTAAACATTTCATCCTCCATGTGTGGAATATCCAAAAGAGCCTGACCAGAGTACTGACCTCTCAACCTCGCTAACAGTGAGTGTCATCAGTAGAGTCCAGTTTGCTTCCAGAGAATACAACCTCTCATTTAACCACAGAGGATATAGTTTTGTGTAAGATTGCATTGCTGAGTTCCTATGGCTTGTGTTGCAGGTTTATAGATTAAATAAAAGAGGAAATTCTGTTAAAAATCGGCCACCAATGGTCTTTGTAAATATGTCATCTCAAAAACAAAAGCTGTATAGTCTATGTTTGCAAAGGTTCACACTATTAATCTCTGAATACCTTGAAGTTCTTTTTTGTTTGTCCTTGCGCTATTTTTCATCTAAACAAAAAACCAAAACCAAACAAAACAAAAAACCCCAAACCAACACCAAAACAAAAAATCTTTTTACAAACTAGCATGTCAGGAACCAAGTAGGTAATATCTCACATGAGTGGGATATACCTGAGCCTGCTCAGATGTTACAAAGAGTATATCATTAACAAGGAACTCCAATCTGTCACTACCCACCCGTGATACAGGGTTTGAATCAGCCATGTACAGCAATGTCTTTTCTCACATTTGAGCCGGTTCAAATGTGGCAGAGGCTCGTGTTGGCATTCACCATATGACTTGCCAGAAGCCTTTAGTGCAGGAGAAATCCAATTGCAGGTCCCTCCAACACACTTTTTTCCACCAGACATTCTCTGGTCGTTTAATAAACAGCAATTTGTGGTGCCAACACTTTTTCTTTTAGGAGCATTTTCACGAAAGAACGAGCTTTCTGATGGGAATGACTAATGATGGCAATTTGGAGACAGTTGTGTAATAGCTTTTTTTTTTTTTTTTTAAATATTTTCACATTGGTTTCTGTGAGCGTGGAATTACTATTGGCATATTTTCTGCTTAATAAGTAATTCTTCAAGACGTTGCCTAACCAATTAAACAATCAGTTATGCATCTCCTGAGAGCAATAGTAGTATAACTAATGGAAACCTCCAGGTATGATGCTGAAAGTGGACTGCTAAATATTCTTTACTGCTCCTTCAAAATTGCTCAGGGTGGTGGATGCCTTTTTCCTCGCTAACAGAAGGACAAAATTATTTGATTTATTATTATTCTTTCCTAAGCATAGCTAGTGAACATTCTTATGCAGGAAGATAATGGTTTAGAGACATTTTTGTGGTATGTATCCATATGCCTACCTGTTTTATGCAGCTCTAACAATTTCTTCCTGCCTTGTATACAAAATTTTCATGTTTTTCAGTTTCAATCTCAAACAGAAAGGAAACTGGACATAACATTGCCTTCCACAACATACAGTAAGGACAGAAAGTTTTACCTGGTGATGTCTAGTTGGAATTTTGACCTTAAATATTTACAAAAATGTGCACCTGCTTGCCTAGTTCCAGTCCACACTCCCATTGTGGGGATGTTATATGGATGGACAAAGAAAGGTCAGAGAATTAATCATTGTCTAGTGCAGCTAAAGGGAGCATCCAATGTGTTTCTAGAACACCACAGTCTGAAAAGGATTCACCTGTGCAACTGCTGAATCAGTGGTTTACACCCACCCATTGGCAGCAATTATTGTAGATGCTAAAACACCACCTTGCCAGAAGAATTACTGGCTGGAGAGATCCAAACCCCTAAAGTCACGGTGTTCCAAAGGGGTTCTGTTAGTCTGTGGGGGTTGTTTCTTGTGAATGATCACCTCTTAAACCCTCTCTAACTCCTCCCTGCTTCATTTCAATGAGGAGTTGGACCAGATGCCCTGCAGAGATCCCTTCCAACCCCCACTTGTTTCAGCTCTTATGATTTCTAAGTGCATGTGTACGCAGAAATACTTGGATACTTTACAAGTGTAAATGGATTTCTGGGCTGGAAGAGTTTACAGAAGGAAATGACGCCTACAGTATCTCATGTGAGACAAGGTGGAGAGGCTTTAGTGGTGAGGAACAAGTTCAGTAGTGGTTTCTGTCAGAAAGGTACTTGAGAAAATAATTACAGATGAGGAGCAGCAAAATGCTTGAAGGAGAGGAGGAAATGAATTGATAATACATAGATACAAGGCAACTTTCTATTCTAAGGACAGAAGTAATCTCATCACATGTTTGAGTAGTTATCTAAAGCTCTAAAGACTTAAGATAGTTCTCTAGACTTACTCTTTAATCAGTGGAAAGGTAATATTTTAGAGGATAATTTGTGCTGTGTTAAAACAGAGGTAATTTGGGATAGTCGCTGATAATGAAATTTGTTAACATCATGATAATATTTTCAATTACAAGCTTTTTTTCTTAACAGTGGCATGATTGCAGTTAATGTAAAATATTTTATAATGTTAACCTGATTTCTGTTTAAATGCATTTAAGAATCCCATTAATCTAAGTTGTAGAAAGAACTTATTACTTTATGACAGATTTGAAGGAAATCTTTGGAAGAATTCCACTTGATAAGCAAGTCTAATATTTCTTAGTTTTTCTGTTGTTCAGGTAATAAAGGGAAGAGATGAGAAATTCAAGTCCAGTAGTACGTTACATAACATAAATGACAGAATCACAAGGTGGATGAGGTTAGAAGGGATCTTTGGGGATCATTTGGTCCAACTCCCCTGCTCAAACAGGTCTGCCTAAAACCAGTTGCCCAGGACTGTGTCCAGATGCCTTTTGATATTTCCAAGGATGGAGATATTCAACCTCCCAGGGTAACCTGTGCCAGAGCTCAGTCACTGTCACAGTCCAAAAGCGTTTCCTGATGTTCAGAGGGACCCTCCTGTGTTTCAGTTTGTCCTCATCAGTGTTGAGTAGAGGGGGAGTGTGACCTCCCTTAAACTGCTGACAAGTGTGATGGAAGCTTTTGGTATTGCTCAAGACAGTCTAACCTTAGTCAAAAGCTGCTTTCCATGGGCAGGACACTGTTTAGGCATTCCCCAGCAGCTCAGTGTGTGCAGATACATTTTTGTTTACACATAAACAATCAGCCTCAGGGGAGAAATTGGTTTTATCTGGTCATCTCTTGTGTATCATTCCTCTCTTTTTATCAAAGAATAGAAATGCAGAGTAGTATTTAGGGTGAAAGCAATATTATAGTTCATGAAAAAAATGTGTTAAAGTTTCAAAATTTCAGCATCTTAGCAGAATGGTTACTCTTCAATATTTTCATGGTCAGGTGGTGACTAGAGGAGAAGGCTTGCTTGTGTGAGAACCAGCTTCAGTTCTTTGTGGTGCTTGACTCAAAGAAGAGACTTTTACCTGGCTCCTTAGCATAACACCTGGACTGAGAGTATGGGTTTAATGACTTTTATAGTCCCTCCTATTTCTGTCTTAGAGAAGTTTTGTTGTGGGCTAAAAATATTCTCCAATCCAAACACTGTTTGGTTGGTTGTTTGTGTTTTGTTCGTTTGTTGGGGTTTTTTTTTTACATCTCTTGTTTTATGAATTAGATCTCAATGGAAGCTCCAACTTGTTTTTTTCCAATGACCTCAGCAGAGGTAAGAAAGGAACTAAGTGAAACCTTAACCATCAAGCACTGACTCCCCTTCCATCTAGAAAGGGCTCTTGTTTGTTTTACAAGCATCTAAATTCAACTGGAGTGTGAGAAGCTGGTTAAAGTTACAGGTGGTGCCATCATGTATAGATGTACCTCTTAGTCAATTAGCAGAGATTTTTAAGAGAAGCAGCCAAATTTTGGATGATTAAATTGGGATTACAAGGGACTGGTACCAAGATAGCTATATCCATAATGGACTTTAATGCCTTGATCACCTAGGTAAAGACATTAGAAATTTGGGTATGGATGTAACAAAACTGGGGCCCAAGAAAAGAAGTATTCATAGCAGGGTTGCTAGTTTGGGTGGACAAGGAGGCAAAGAAGGCTGGATAGAAATATGGCCATGGGAAAATGGAGGGTGGGCAGGGTAAAGGGTGTTAGTTGCATGCTGGCAAGCTGCTGGTCACCGCTTTGCTGGCTGAGCCCTGTGCCCGACCACCACAGCTGCTTATTAAAGTAATAACTATTCCTAAGTATTTTTGATGTGAGTTTGATTTTTATCTGTGTGTGTGTCTTTTATGTGCTGTCATCTGCAGACTGGACTAACCAGGGGGTTGGATAAACTTAAAAACCTATGCTGGTGTTGTAGGCACCCATGAATGAGTGTGCAGGCTCATTAAATGTGCAATAATTCACCTTTGATGGATTAGAAAAGCTGAATGTGTCAGCTTTGCATCTTTAGTATAGCTTTACTATTTACATACAAAAATTTTCTGTTCTTTTTCAGTATGAAGGGTATGGCGCTTCACTTGAAGAAATTTGTGCTACTACAATATCTGAGGATTTTAAATAGTATTTTTGGGTTTGATTTATTTGTTAAGTAAAATGTGTAATTTGTTTTTATTCAAGTTTAAATCATTTTGACTTGCTCAGCTGTCACTAAAACATCTGATTATTACCTTGAAGCTAAGAAGACTAATAATGGACAAACTGTTAAATCCACAAAGTAATGAGTGTTGAGTATAAAAACAGGTGTACTATGGATACTACCATATGTTTTGAATGGAAGTTAGCTCAGAATTCCTATAAATTTCTTCCAGTATTAAAAAGTAAACAGATTCTCATCTGTAACAATCTGACATGCTCAGATAACAGATGGCCTGGGAGGCCTTTCAGGTTCTTTTTCCTTTATAAGGAAGTGTTAAAAATGAAGTGTATCATCTATTATTTTCCTGTGCCCTTTTTATATCACTTTCTGGCTAAACAGAAAAGTGATGTATTACAGGGCAGTTGCCCACATTGTGACATTTCAGATGTGATTATGTCGTGGGTTAGCAAGGGTTCCCCCTCCCTGGGGGACTGTGAGTGGTTTGTCCAGGTGAATTTCCGGGACAAAACCAATCAGAAGTTTTGGTAACGCCTTTGCCAATTACATCTTTAAGAAAAACAGAAGAGAAGGCTAGTTGCACAGTTGGAAATTGAGGAGCCATGTGAGGGAGACATACCAGGCCCCAAGAGGGGCCAGGGCCTTCCTCCTCCCCCAGCCCTGGGCTGGGGGGCAGAGGCAACAGTGACACCCTCCTTCATCCAGACATGGAACGGAGTGAAGAAGAAAAAAAACTTAAAGGACTTTGCAAAGGAAACTTAGAAACTGCAGCCAGAGAGATAATGGAGCCTTCAAGGTCACAGCCGCAGCAAGCAGAGAAAGAAACTCCAAAAGGGGGGGAGAGACAGCTCCTTCTTACCCTCTCTCCCTCTCTCTCCCTTCAGCAGGGAAAAGACTGAAATTTAAATCATCCCTGCCACCTGTGGAAGATTGTT
>JAWWES010000133.1:68883290-68954212 GCA_035583135.1 Lophotriccus pileatus
ATATGGCTTTAGTTTTCCTATTATTTTGAAAGATTCTCAAAGTAGTGGAAGCTTTTCAGTTCTGGATTATGCAGGAATGTAATAATTAACACAAACTTCTGTTGGGACCTTATATTTGAGCAGCTACCCTAAAATATATTTTGAATCTTTTTGTTTTAAGAGTTGTTTCATGTTTGATCATCCTCCTGGGTTTGGAGAACTACTGTGACTATAGAAAGGACATGGTTGAGCCATTTTAGAATTTTTCTGAAGAAATAACTGAGTTCTACAGCAAACGAGAGTCCAGCAGTGTAAAAAGTATTGACTAAATGGCTATTTCTCATTCCTCTCACAAAGTACAATCAGAATAGACAGAAAGTTTTTGGCTACAAAGCACATGTGTGGCTAAATCCTGCATAGTTAAGGCTGGACTATCAGTTTATAGATATTTTTATAGCTTCCTATTTTCTGTACTGTGCTTTATCCAGAGGCACTAACAGGGGTAAAAAGGGTGGCATATAAGTATAGCAGTCATTTGTTCATCTTCTCTTCCCGTCAGACAGGTGACAGGTGGGGTTTTCTGGTCATTGCCATAATTAAACACCTGGAATATATTGCACTTGTCTTATAGGGAAGTGTTTAGTTCTCTTATTGTGATGATTAGGGGGAGAGGTTTTAAAAATATTAGCTCATCAAAGGGGATAAAAAAACTGAGACTCTTGTTTTGGTGTCAATAATGAAGCATAGCCAAGATGACTGAAAGCAGCAGCTTCAATTCTCCACTGGAGAAGGAGGAATTGGAATCTTTCATAATTTATAAATATTGCCTTTGTGCTTAGAAGCACTCTGTTGGCAATCTTACAGGATGCACTTACAGGCTGCCCTCAGACACAAGTGGTAGAGACCAGTCTAACCTTGAAGCTATTCTAGTCCCAAGTTACACTCTTGTTCCGGACACTCCTGTTTCAGGGTAACAAGGAAGTAAATTAAACCTTCTATTGAAATTTGCAGTATTTTTATCATCCAAGGAGGGAACAACCTGCATCTGAAGAAAACAGCTTAATCAACTCAGCCATTACTCTTTTTACTGCCATTACAGCTGAGATGATCTTCCAGCCATCACAGATGATCTCATGAGTGTTGTTGTCCAAAGGAAGGATAAAAACAAACCTCATGTTTTTCAGGCCATGGCTGCTTTCCCCATTCAAAGTGTCATGAAAGGCCTGTGGTGTTACACCAGAACCTTACTAATTTCTTCCCAGAAGAACAAACATATGCAGAGAAGATGCATTCTTATATGCATCACTCTGCAGTGGAAATTTTAGGTATTTTCTTCCCTTATCCATCTGGTGATGAGTAGGAGCAGTAGCGTCCATTTGGTCAGGACTGTCTGCCAAACTTAGGATCTAACATAGATATGCTAGTGGCTTTCCCTATGCAGAGAAAACGTAAAAGAGGATGTCTGATATTGTAAGTCTTTGATTTTCCCATCAGCAACAGACTTTCTGAAATTAAAGATGAAAGCTGCAGAAGGGAGGTACTTTGCATAAATTGGATTTTCTTTCCCTCCATGAAATAAATGCAGGCCGTGGCTAATGAAGTACATATTTGTATAGGGCTGAAAATCACTGCAAATTCCCATTTCACTTATCCAAATTATTTGATTTCTCCCATTAGCCACGGATCAATAAGTACCTGTGGGACTGCTCTAGTAGACAAAGGTTCAAAAATCAAAACAGAAATTCAAATGCGTTTTGATACCTGTTGTTTCTTCCAGCACATACATATATTTCCTTCAGAAGTGTGAGGTGTACAACAGCATTAAAGAATTTCAGTTCATGTTACATATTTGAGCATCAAATGTGTGAATAACAGGTCTACTTCTTAGCACCACATAAAATATATGAAAGACCAGATGGAAATCAATGGAAATTTATCTTGACAGAAACTTTTACTTTTTTTTTTAAATACTGACAGTTATAATAAAGACAACTTTTTACCAGAAGGAATCTGTGGGATAATTCACAGGCTAATGTACAGGTCATGCTCCAGCTTTGCTGTCATATTGTTATTGAATACTCCATGTTATTGAGTATTGTTTTTCTTAGATTCTGAGATTCACAGCTCAGTTAAAGGAGATGTAGCTGTATTATAGACCCCTAGAGCTCTGATAGCATATGTTAAGGAAGTGGGGAAAAAAAAGAGCTCATTCTTTATTCCCCATTCAGCCCTTGACCTCTTTGGAACTTTTTAACTTAAAGATCAGCACTTTGTACCTGTTTCCCCGCTGTTCTCATTGAGAGGAATCAATCATCTGGGCATGGATGGAGACCACAAATGGTGTTTTTTAGGGAGGTGCTCAATGGGGTGACACCAGGCAACATTTCCTCCTCCTTTGTCTCAGTTAGTGTGCTCCCTGCTCGCCCTGTTCCTTGATGGTAAATTGTACTCGTAGAGACTCACAGAGAGATGCTGGAGCTCGTTGTCTCACCTGTGGACATGGAGGCAAATGAACAGCTATGCGCTGTATTAATGCCACCAACAAAAGCAGATAAAATTAAAATATTTACCTCCAAACACATTGGTATGAAGATGAATTACCACCCTGCAAAAGGCTTCTCAAAATGGTGTTGCAACACCAGCCGACCTGTGAGATTTGACTCTTTTCCCTGCCTTCTTTTTTTTTTTGTCTGCTGACTTTCCTGCACATTTCCCCCCCCAAGTTATATCACTGGTGACCCTGTTGTACATGGAGATTGTATAATGCATGCTGTACACAAGATAAATTCATTTGGTATGTGAGAAAGATATTGTAGAACAACACCCAACTGGGGTGTAATTTTTCCGGTGTGCTCTTCTGAATTTTAACTCTGCTCCCATGGAAGCACAGGGAATGCTTGCCTTTAGCCTTAGAGAGGCTAGAACAGTTGAAAACCAGTGAGTTGCTTTAATAATTAGGCACCTGATTTTTCCAAGTGTTCTAAGTTCAGTTTACACTGCTATGTGGAGGAAGAGAAAATGTGTGAATAACCCTAAACCTTAAAGAAGGGTACTCGTTAAAAAAAATCGCAAGCTAAATGTGCATGAATATATCTTACAGGTTTTAAATATATATCTTAAATAGATAAAAATATAAAAATATGTATTCTAAGTTTTAAAAGTGTAACTGTGTAATGCTGTAACACCTGCATAAAATGATACCACTTCATCACACCCACTTTTTTTTTAATTAAATAAATCAGTGCTCTGTTTGAAAAGTCCATATAGCACAACTACAAGCACATCCAAATTAGGTCCTTGCATGCCTATAATACTTCTTACTTGGGTTTTTGCACAAGAGGTGATACACACAACATCCCAGGGATGAGAACAAATATTTTTATCCCTTTTCTCAGAAAACTCTCCGAGGTGTGGAACAGCCAGGGGCCAGCTCTGAAGTGCTCCAGCAGAAAGTGCAGACCTGCAGACTGGGTTGGCTGTTCAGCTTCAAATGTGTTTTCCATTTCCCAGGACTGAAAATTCAAACAACAGATAAAGGTTTTCTGTTTGTCTACAAAACTGCCTGTCCTGACAAGTTAGTTGACAAGTCTCACTGGATTTCCAAGTGAGATGGCACCTAAGTCCTGTGAGGCATTGGCACAGCTTTACACAGCTTCACAACAAACCCTTTATAAAAGGGAAACATGTCCTGGCAGCCATCTCTGAGATGTATAAAAACAAAAAGGGGTCCCAAAGAGCTCAGTATTTCCTGTTGGTTATTTCTATCCTACATCCTCCAATGATAGAATATTTTTTAATTCTTATTTCTGAAGGCACTGACTCTTCTCACACAATTTTTAGAGAATCAGACCTTTAGAGGTCTGCTCTATTAGTTACCTCTTCTGTCTGGAACCAAGTTCCTGAAACATAGATGTGACAGATGTGAAATGAATCTCACCCCATGAGACTCCCCACGATGTGCGCAATCAGTGGCAAAGGAGGAAGGTGAGCTTTAATCATTTCTCCCTCTGTGTCTTTTTTTCTTGTCTTCTCCACACCAGGGAGGCCTCTGAACACACTTTCTCCAAGTGATCAGGAAGTGTCTTCAGTGCCTAATATCAAACTGACAGCCTTCAGCTTACCACGTAGAGCAGCTCAGAAGAGCCACGCAGCATGTAAAGAGATTTAGAAATAGAAACATGGGCATGTTTCACAAAAGCACAGCAAACCCAAGGGTGTTTGGCTCCCTTTAAATATTCAAAGTACCTTTGTGCTCTGGGATGTTGACTCCATATAACCCTCTAAAATAAACCTCCTTACCCTTCCTCTGACAAGCTTGATCCGTGTTTTAGGAAGAGGATTCACCCACTGTTACTCATTCAGATCATCTCTCAACTACCAGGTGATGAAGGGCTTCTGATTGCAATGTACCCAGACATCCTTTGAGCTGGCAAGGAGAGGTTAAAGGCTTCTCATCCCCTCCATTAGTGGGGTTGTTTGTGAAACATCAGGGATTAATTAATTAATACCTGTTCAGGCCCAGGCACACACACAGAACAAAAGGAATTCATCACACACGGATGAAAATAACAGGAATCTTGTTGACACTGCTCACTTATTTGACCCTTAAAGCTAACAGGCGTTTAGTTTCACTGGGACCTAAAAAATCAACACTGAATAGGACTCCCAGGGAGTTTTACATTCCTTGGCAGGTAACCAGATGACACGCTCACTATATGTCTAGTAAACCCATTTCCACACTACATTAGGAATTTATCAAAGCAAGTCGAATCACTTCTCCACAAAAATGAGGGAAACTTGAGAGAATTTTGTGTCTGTGTCTTTAGTTCTTCTTCTGTCTCTGGTTACGATTTATGATGTAGCAGATTATTTCCTTGAAATTAATATTGGATTCAAAATGAGACTTTATCCATAGTTTTACTTATATATATATATATTTCCCTTTTTTTGTGTGTAAAAAAATGACTGTGGAATCACTGTACTCTACAGCTCAGCTAAATTGAAGCACTAAATTGCCATATATATAATTCAAAGCTGTATGCCACGTCTCTGCAAACTAATCTGAAATACCTTCAGATCACTGTTTGTCAGAAACAGAACTTTATCTCTTTACATTTTCTTCTGAATGCAGTGCTATTCTGTATTACAGGAAACGGTGACAAAGGAAGATTTGTTATTCATATCTTAATAGATTTTAGGCTTTTTCCAAGTCTTGTGAATGACATTACTTCAAAACAGCAAATTCAGAAAGAAAGGAAAAGAAAGGTAAGCTACACATGAGCTAGTGAATGTGCTTTTTAGTGTGGGGTTTGCCAGCATTCATTGTAATTTCAAATACTTGGCTGTTTCCATAGTATTTTTCTCACTATTAAATTCCTGTGTTCATTTTAGTGTGTCTGTAAATGGATCCTTGATTTACCTGTTGTGACTGACAGAGGGCAGGTTTAGATTAAATACAAGGAAGAAATTCTTGGCTGTGAGGGTGCTGAGGCCCTGGAACAGGTTGTCCAGAAAAGCTGTGGCTGCCCCATCCCTGAAAGTGTTCAAGGCCAGGTTGGAGGGGCTTGGAGCAACCTGGGAAAGTGGAAGGTGTCCCTACCCATGGCAGGGGGTTGAAACAAGAGGATCTTTAATGTTGCTTCCAACCCAAACCATTCTATGACTCTGTGAACAGTAAAATTGTTAAACCAATGCAAGTATCCTTCAAATCTTCAGTAGATTAGCATTTTATTATTTCTCTGTGGAAGGAAGAAGGGAAAGAAGGAAGAGAATGGGGAGAACCTTAGAAGGCAGAGCTTGTAGATCCCAGCATTGCATCAAATCCTTCAGATTTGGCATTGCTTCTCCCCTCCTGCCCTGCCACAGTAGTGGCTTACATTCCACACGTTTAATTTTTCATGGTGTTTTTGAGGTGTTTCTAAGGATCTGAAATCACACAAGAAGTGCTGTGTTTGCACTGCTGTCCTAAAGAAGTGATTATTTTACTGAATGCTTTATAATATTTTATAAGGAGTTTTTAAACTAATCTAACAATTAGATTAGAAAAGTTTGCTAAATGAATTGTTATCATCTCAGCAGGAGATGCAGACACTCTGGATTGTGCTCCATAGTAAGTAATGGATCTTCTCCATTATTAAAGACTATCCCTAGTTAACCCCGTATCAATTATATGAAATCAGAAATTATGTATGAATATATGAAAAAATGTGTATGACACTGTTGTTTGGGCTATGGTGGGATTTCTATGACAGAAGTAGAGGGTACTGACAGAAGCACTTCATGGCAAGGAGATGATCAGCACTGCTTTGAAATGCGCTGAAATGTAGGATCTTAATTTTTTCATCTTTATTCCTTTTTTCCCCCCCCCCTGACTTTTACAATTTGTCCCATCCCTCAGGCAAAGACCAGATTCATGTCAGAATCAAATGCTGTATTATGAACCTCTGGAAGGTTTGCATTTTCTAGTTTAAAGTGCAAACTAGGCTCTTTTGGTTTTTCTAAATCTTTACAGTTCCAAAATCTGTTCTTTTCAGTTTGTTCTGAGGGCAGGCTTTCACTGCTTTTCTTCAGCTTTAAGCTATGTTTTACCCATTTCCATTTTCTGCTTTTGAGCTGCATCTTCTTTTTTTTTTTAAATATTTTTTTAGGCTTTATTGTATTTTTATTCTCAGCCTTGTCTTCTTGCCTTGGTGGCTTTGTTTTGCAGCTTAAATCTTCCAAGTGACATTCCTTCACAATTAAGGCTGATCTATCATTGGTAGACCTAAAATTCTCACTCTTAAGATTTAAAAAAACAAATCTGAGAAGAAGACCATGGCAGTGGAATCTACCTGCCCATTATGATCATCTTGAAGGAGGAAAACTCCACAACCTACATCATATAGTTGGACATCTCATATAAAGTGCATCCTTACCTAATGACTACTACATGTGAGGTCTTTTCAATATGTATACATATCACAAAATAAACATTTTTATTCAGTGTTACTGATTTGATATAGTTCTCCAATATTATCTTTCAGTACTCTCTAGAGGAGCCCTTCAAATTAATATATTTCAGGTACAGCTTTCATTATTGTAAGCACATATTTCAGATTTTAACTTAGTTCTGATTTATCCTGTCTGCTGTTTGTTTTCTCTGTTGCCCAGGATATTGCCTGTACCAGTAAATGTGTCAGTGTACTTCAGTGCAGAAAATCTGTGATGAGATACTAAAAATGTCCTTTCCAGACTGACTGCTAGACACTTTAGCTATTGCATATTTTTTGACTTACTCTTTCACAGCTAATGAGCAAGCTATTCTTCCTTTTGTATGTAAAGTTGATAACAGGATACTTTCCATTAAGGGTTTTTTTGTTTTTTTTTTCCCCTGCTGAAAACCATCTATATGTGCTTTGGATTTGGAGAAGAGCCTGCTTTTCAAAAGCTGCTTCTACTCACTTTTTTAGTTGGCAGCACATGTTCTCAAAAGGCCTCAATTTTAAGCCTCTTCTCTGGAAAATGGGTTAAGATTTCCTTTTTACATCCAAATGCTCCTCCTTCCTGGAGGAGGCCAGGCATTGTTGTGTACTACCCTGGCTAGTTAGCTGACATCAACTCTCACCTTTCCTGATCTCCTGGCTTTAAATTCATCAGGGTTAAGAAATGTCTTTCCTCCTTTAAGGATTTACCTCTGAGTAGATATCTCAGTGTAAGCACACATTTTTTAGAAAGAAGTTTTGTTGCTAAGCACAGGGTGAGGTTCTTAAGTTTTCTTATTTATTATCTTTCCTCATTTCTTATATGCTCCTTCATCCTGAAGGTTTTACACTCACACTTTTTCAGTCAGCATTTAGTTCTGTCTCTCTTAGCATAACTTTTTTTCATTTCTTAATTCTTACTCAGTAGCTCTCAAAAACTGCATCCTGGACTGGAGGTCCAGTGTTTGAGATGAGGAAAATAAAGTCTTGTTCAATAGAAAATAACTTTTGTGTTTGGTTGTTTGTTTGGTTGTTTTTTTCTAATTTAAATCCATCTGGTCAGTGCAGACTGAAGATTTAACTCAGGCTTTAAAGCTGGGTTTCTGCTCTGTACAGCAGAGCTATAAATAATGGAACAAACAAGACAGAAGGAGGGGAAAAAAAATCTTGCTGGCATATTTGTAGCTATATCACTATTATTTTTTTTCTAAATGAAGAAATGTAATTATTATTACATTAGCAAAGAGAAATCCAAGAGAGAACAAGAACTCGTTGAGGGAGAAAAGAAGGGAAGGAAAAGAAAAAGAGGGCAAAGGAAGAGAACACACCCTCATGTCACTGAATCTACACAACCTGTACATCCTTCAGTAAAACTTCCAGACTTGGGGGCTTGAAGTCTGAGAATTTGGCTGCAGTCATCAAGTCCTTCAGCAGATAGCAGGTGGTGCTTCCTTCTCTGGGCTGCTACAGCAGCAGAGAAGAAGCTGAGAAAGAAATCATTTGCAGAGTACTTCCTCCGAGGACTCCCCCATCACACAGACAAAGTTTTCATAGCATTGTCAAATGTTTAAAAGCCAAATGCAAGAGGGGATGACAGCCTTGCAGATTCCAGCTTACTCAAAGGGACCTTAAAGTCACCCCCAAAGCATTTCATGCATGTTTGAACTTGAGTCTCTCTTAAAAGACTGTTCGTGCTGTTAATAATTCCAACTAATTATGGGAAATGTTACTTTTCAACATCCTCATCTTAAAAGATCATTTCACTGTAGATAAAAAAAATATTTCAACATTAAAATAAAGTATCTAAGATAGAGGATTATAGCTAAGACCAGAGCCCACAAGAGAAACCTTCCTCTTCTTCTTACCACACTGCTAAAGCATTTAGGACCCCAAGCAAGATTCAGGCACATGTGTAACTTCTCTACTTGGACTTACCTTACAAATGCTAACACTGTTGCCCCTATATTTTGTGTTAGTAAAATGTGTGCACTTTAAAAAAAAATAGGTCTGATGCTGACATATTTCTAGAAAAAGTGGTGTCTTCATACAGTGTTTCTTCTAATTTGCCAGTTAGGGTATGTTGTAAGAAGAGCGTTTGGAGGATTTTTGCTTGCCATGAGCTCATCTGCTCTCTTTCTGGTGCACTAAGGAGAAGCTACTTGAACAATTTGTCAGGTGAAATTAAGCAGCAGTTGGGCAGTTTTGTCTGTAGAGGCACCCTGGTGAAAGGTGAACAGCTGTCAATTCATTCTGTATTTTCTGTCTCATTTCAGATGGATTAAACAATATCCTTTTCATCTGGGGCTGCTGCCTTCAGGATCTCAGAAGGCATCATAGGTCTTCTCCACTCAATCCAGAATTCAAAACTATTAGTGAGCTTAGCAAAACCTTATTGACATCAGTGGTATAAGGGAAAATAGCATGGTGGTTTGCAGATCCTAAAGCATTTTTGCTCCTGTCCACTGAGGCATGTGGAGTTCAGATGGAACTGGACTGAACTATAACATCTGTTTTGAAGCTACCTATTATTGCTACTACCTCTCTGAGAAGATAAAAACATATTTCCCCATCCAGACTTTCCTGCATTACTTACTATTTTCCAGAACATGTTTATTTGGGGTTTTTTCACATTGTTCCTCTGCATGCAAAAGTTAAATGTCCATCTCCGTATTATGAAATTTTACTTAAAGGGCTTTATTTTGTAATCCTGAGAAGAACTTAAATTTATCACCTGTTTGGGAGGACTGATAAAGAGAAAATAGTAACATTTTATTCTCTCCTTTTCTGCAGAGTTGCTTCCTTGTCATGGTCTTCTCATTTGTGTTGCTCGTAACTATCTGAAAGTGGTCGTCTGAAAATGAGTGAGTTTGTAAAGCTTTTTTTCTCTCCTACTAGAACAGCAATAAAGGGATATGAGGCAGGCTGAAAAGTACAGGGTGTTGACTCTTTAAATATGAATAGCTATAGAAGCCTGTATTTATTTAATAGCACTATTGCTGCTGTGGCAATAATAAAGGCCATATAAGACTCTTCTAGGTGGTCATTTTGTTTGTTTATCCATTCACATCGCTTTGGAATGACACAGTTTTTCCTCCTCAACCCATTTTTGCAAGAGCTATTAAATAGCTTCAAGCATATTCCAGCAGAATCACGGATGCTTTGATTTTTATGTCCTTTATTTATCCTTTAAGATCCTTTATCCTGTGACCACTGGGATGTGACAAACAATTTGGGGATTTTTTAGCCCTGATAATGGGTTTGTGTTATTCAGCAAAACTAAGGGTAAATTTTTGTCCTTTTCCATCCTCTTCCATCAAGTCCACCCACTGCGCTGAACATGATGTTGTGTTATGAGTTTAACCATGTGAGAAGAGAAACACGGGTAAATATATGTGTATAAATATATATATGAATAAATTAAACAGACTCATCTGATTCTATTCCTGCAAGTCTGGATTCAGGTCAGGGATGATTCCTTTGCTGTCTGGATCCAAAAGCACTGGAGTCATGATAATTTCAAAATTCAGCTCTCAGTTGTATGGTTTGGACCTCTCATTTTTTTCTAACTCAGGTATTAGTCTTTTCTCTTTCTTTGCAGACACAGAATTGAGGTAAATCCCAAGCTTCAAAGATGGACAAAAAACTGCAATGCTGTCACACTATTTCTCATGTTGAAATGTTGACCAATTGCTTGCCAGTACTTGTATTTGTTTGGATTTCCTGTGATGAAATTTGTTTTTAATTTTAAAGTCACATTCTTCTTCAGGAAGGACACAAAGGGGTGTAAGCCCATGATGTCGTACACCTTTATGCATCTTTTCCACAGTTGCCAAAAGAAGGTAGAAGATTTTTTCTCAGCTTTTGTGGTTTCACTCCCTCTGAAGAGATGTAAATCACCTTCGGTCATCTGGCAACTCAGACCTACGTGCAGTTAACCAGAATACAGATATCAGTCCTTGCAAAAGCTCTTGAAGTTTGTGTTTGGCTCCTCAAGGACAAGTTTTATCAAAACAAAAGCCGTATTGGTAGAGCTTGAGGTGAATATTCTATTAACAATAGATATATTCTGCCTTCCTAAGCTCCCTGCATAATAAATGGAGATGCACTTACCCTGTTCAACATCATTTGCAAGCAGTTCAAATATTCATCTTGCTTTGGTTTGCTCGTACTGGTGATATGAATGGTCGGTATCAAAACTGACAATGAGCTTTTTTACCTCTTTCTCCCATTGTCTGTGAGATACCACTTTAACTGCCACTGCAAAGGGGGCTGAAATGTCTGACACTCGGTAATAAAACCTTTGCTCTTGTTTGCATTTGGATATTAAATCAGCCCTAACAAGTAATGAGATCTAAGTCAAACTGTTGCTCAAGAGCAGAAGGAAATAGCTTTCTGTTGTGCATTATTTATCTCACTTAAGGTGAGACTAGTGCTGCAGAGAAGCAGCAGAGTGGATCTGGACTGCTTGAAACCCCTACAATTAGAAGAAAAGAGACAGGCTAAAAGAATTTCTTACTCTTGTTTCAGCCCCCCGTGCACAGATGGACGCCATTGTTGTGTAACACCTGCATGAACAGGTACACAGATGTTTTTGATGTGTCCTTCTCAGGTCTTTTTATCCTTCATGTTTTTCATCATCACTGTCCTACTATCCTTTACAGATTGCAGGAAGGAGGCATAAGGAAAAAGTGGGATGTCTTTCCTCAAGAGAATTGAGATAGCCATGTAAGAGCTCTTAGAGGAGTGAAGTGAAACCCTGTGAGATGAAGAAGTCCACTGAATAGATCTCAGGAACCCAAATGTTTATTTTAATTTCCATCACCTGTGCAAAGACTTTAAATGAAAATATCAACTTACTTGATCTCATATTTTTCTTGGAAGGCACCATGACTGTGTAAAGTGGGAATTCACCTTTTATTTCAGTGAATGTTGCAGTAGATTTCATAAGTTTAAACAGTTTGCTATTTGCCTGACCAAGTGATCCAAATTCCTTTGGCACTGGACTTTATCTTTCCTCTCTTCTCCTACTTTTGTGTGGACCAGCTGCCCTTAAACTGCGCTTAAACTAATCAAGGCAAATTAGCCTTTGGCCTGTGCTGTAGACATTGCTGTCCTGTAGGAAGGAAGTGGCAGAAGGGGATGAATACAACTCTTTGTCTAATGTATGGTTTCCTGTTTTGCTGAGGCATGTGGGCCCATATCTGCAAACTAGAGGGTAAATCGAGTAATTCTTTAAGTAGGTTAAAAATCTGCATGAAAGGAGAGAAGCTGCTCTGAGTACTTTCATTGTTCCTGCTTCCATTTGCAATTTAATGCCTAGTACTTCAATCTGTCTTAATTAAGGATGTTTCCATTGAGGTGGAGAATGTGTTTCATCTGTATTTCCGTTAATCACATCCTCATTAACTATCATAAAGATATTTGCCTCAAAAACACTAGTGTTTTGTTCTTGACCTAGAGGGGTCTTTTCCCCTGCCCACAGTGGGTAAACCAGTATGTGTGGAAGAATTTAATAAATGGAAAGGTTGTTTGGGCTAAACTCTTATGTCTTCAGGAAATTTTTAAGCATTTTATAGCTTTCAAGAGACCAAGAATCAGGAAGCAGTTTGATAAGTGAACCTAGCCAGTAGAAAAACAAACACACAAACTAAAAAATAATAAATAAAATTAATAGGTAATTAAAGCAGTTAGAGCCATTGTGACGTCCTGCATAACACAGGCCATAAGACTTCTCCTGAAATAATTCCTTTGTCTTTGCAATTAGCTAAGATTGAAATTGGCAATTATTTTATATATCTGTATTTGGTCTTACTTTTAAAATTGTTTAAATGAATGGAAAATCAACCATGCCACTGATCAAGTCTTTCACTATTAAATTATCTTCTCTATTAAAAGTGCAGATTTTATCTATCACCTACATGTAATTAGTTACAACATCAATTCCTTACATCTTATCGTTATGGAAGTGCCTTAAAAAGGGATTTCAAGAGGTTTTCTGGTCCATCCTTCAGTTTCTTGGTAGAAGTAAATACAAGCTTTCCTTTCCTCAGGGCAGGATCAACTCTATCTCAACCATTCTTAGCTAGAATTTGTCTAAACTATTCTTGAAAGGCACAAATGATTCTATGATGAACAATCTCCCCAGTAAATCTATGCCAGTACTTAACTGTACTTATCTTTAAACAGCTTTTTCCTGAGGCCTCACTGAAGTCTCTATTGCAGAAATATAAGCCTCGCATTACTTGTTCTATCCATTATGAAGAAGGAAAACAAATTAGTTCTTTTTTGTTGCAGCAGTCTCATACAGTTGAAGACTATGTGCCTGCTCTTCCCCCTACAATGATCAGCTTTTATGTGCTAGAGTTAAATTTCCTGTACTATAAATATTTATCAGCTTCTTAACTCTGTAATCATGATTCTGGTCTTCTTTGGAATCTCTCCATATTTCCAATGTGAGTGGTAAGCCAGCAGACTTGATCTATTATCCATAAAAGAATATGGCTCTTATTTTTACTATTTTGTAACATATTTGTTGCTAACATTTTCCTTTTGAATTACAGTTAAGGTGCTTAAATTGACTTCATTAGCCAAAGAGGCAAAGTCCCCTGTTCTATAGATGTGGTTTGTGTTCATTTGGCGTAGGCAAAATCCAGTTTTCAAGGACTGAATTCAGTTTTACTGCCTTCAAAAGAGGAACTCTTTTGTTTCAGGACAATTACAAAAGGAAACAAGATCTCTAAAAGCACCATATCGGTGGGCTTACAGTGGCTGAGAAGTGCCATAAAATTGTTCTAAGCTTATTAAACAGGCCCATCATCAAGCCCTTAATGATTTTTGTCATTCAAATATAGCCATTCCCAAGATGTGCTACGTTTTCACCTTATGGTCCTATGTGAGCTGGCAGAGGACTGACATATCTTTGGAAACAGCTGTTTCTATGGTGAGATGAACCTTATCTGATACTTTAAATAGTGGTATAAAAGGTGAAGGAGGGGGGACAGAAAGCTTTGGATGTTCCTTCTTTGGAATGCTCTCAATTTGTGAAGAACATCAGATGTTCTTGCAAGACTGTGGTCACAGTCAAGGGCTAGGTTGAAGAGAGGGTCATAGAAAGAGCAGGAACAGCAATAAAAGAGGGGGACTGAAGATATTTGAATAAAATATCAGTATTTTTAAGGAGGTATTCGAGTAAAGAAAGTTGTGAAGCTTAGGAAGGAAAGTGAAGTGTGTATTCTATGAAGTGCCTGAATCAAAAACAGGGACAGATGTGATATCTGAAAGTTGCTGGGGAAAACAGCACTCATACACAAAAGTTAGCATCTGTGTAATATGTCCTCTAGAAGGACATATAAACATATTGCTTCTACCTTCTCCATGCTACCTTATAGAGACAAGCTTATCTCAGGCCATCAAATATCTGTCCCTTCCTGTATAACCTATGACCAGTTTAGAAGCAGCAGCACAATGTGCTAAAGTGTCAGAGACTGAAATGCTGCCTGAGAGGAGATCAAGAGAAATCAGTGGCAGCTCAGGCTCCTGTAGTAGCAGGAAATTTTTTAACTGAAAATGCTCAAGTGAAACACACCTATTGGTGTGAACACCCCATTTCAGGGTCAGAACCTTGACTGTCACGTTTTCAGCCCTCTCACTGCTCCATCACCTCCTAGAGCTAAAAACTTTCACTTAAACTTCCTTCTTCAGGACAGGCCTTTTCTTCCAGTCCTCATAGTTGGAGACTGAATAATTTCCTCCCTTCATTCTTACCCTTACCTTGAAGATATTTATAGACTGAGATCATGTTGCCCCTGAGCTTTTGCTCTGCCAGACTCCGTAAATTTAGCCTCCTTACTATCTCACCTTGTGTCTTATGATCTTCTAGTTCTTATATCAGTTTGGTTTCCTCATTTTCTATTTTCCTACATTTCTTCTGTTCTTTCCAAACAGTGGGGAAATATGTTCCCAAAATATTGTTCTAATTTTTTTTTCTGTTATTATGACATTCTGTTTTTTCATTATTTAATTCAATTTGTTATACATAATTATTATTTTGGTCTTCCTGTATAAAAACAAGCAAATAGCTGATGGCAAACCTTTCAGAGATGTCCTTAATTATTGAAGAGGACAACATAATTTGATGTGTATGAAATAGAACTCTTCAAAGCTGCTTTTTTAAAAAAAAAATTTGGATATCTATAATGAAGTTCTCAGTTATGAAGTCTCCTGAAATCTCTTTTCTAATAACAATCTCCACAGCTCCTTTACAGTTCATATTTCTGTCTTCATGTCACAAAGTCTTACAAAAAGGTAGATAAATATAAGTTCTTAGGATCTTTGCAAGGGTAATCAGATACAAATAATTCATCTTTGTTACATAGAAAACCACATACATTTAACCAATGGTCTCTTCTGGTTTCAAAGGTATTAAATCCCTTGTCTTAACACTGCCATAGTGAATGTAACAGTTTAGGCATAATTTTTAAGCTTCCAAAGTTATGATAGAAAAGGTTGCTCTTCCTCTTGCTTATTTAATGGCAGGTGAGAAGCTGATGAATCTCTGACAGCTTCCACTTCAAGGTCTTGAACATTGAACTCAAAGAGTAATATTTCAGTTTTATAAAATTGTTTACCTCTGCCTGAATTCTCCCTGTCAGACCAAGAAAAATCGACTTGATACAAAAGTTAGGAGGCTTTCCAAACAAATAAATAAAGAAAAACTTAATTAAAGGAAACTTAATATTGAAAGACTATTATTAGTATTGCTGCAAAAAGTTTTGGGTTTAAAAATATTCTGTGGGAACTTAATAAATTTGGAGCAGGAAGCGTCTAAATTCTTATTTATGAGATACAGTGGGATCACAACTGAGATTAAAACTGTGAATTTGTCTAGAATTTCATGTTTCTTTTCTGTGACATCTGACTGGCTGTGAACAACCCAAGTGTTTACACTAAAAGCTTGTGGTCTCTGCTGATAAAGATGATCTCCCAATGATAAATGTTGTTGGGCTAAGATTTAAAACACATGAAGCACCATCTCACAAGGGCAATTCATAAATGCCATGAGAAATGTCCCCCCCTGTGGAAGGAACAGTCCAGCAGGTCTCACCATAATACCCATAAAATCAATTCTAATACCCATAAAATCAATTTGAAGACTCTTTCTGTGCATCAGCAGATTAAAATGAAGAGGATTTTAAAGAATAGTGCAGAGACTAGAGGGGATAGGTGGAAAAGCATGTTTGGCAGACTTGGGTTCTCCTATCACCACTTCACATCAGGAATCTTTGAGAGATGTCTGTGTCATTTTACCTGTGACTTTTCCAAAACTAGGAATTAATTTATTGGAGACAGGAAGCATTATTATGTAGATCTGTGGCTGTATAACTAGAACAAATAATAATAAAGAAATGAAGATCACAGAATAATAGAGTCATAGACTGGTTTGGGTTGGAAGGGACCTTCATGACCATCTTGTTCAACCCCCTTCTGTGGGCAGGGACACCTTTCACTAGACCAGATTGCTCAGAGCCCCATCCAACCTGGCCCCATCCCCAGGGATGGGGAAGCCACAGCTTCCCTGGGCATCCTAGTCTACTCATAGGGATGAATTTCTACCCTCACAAGGAAGAATTAGTTTTATGTAAAGAACTTCACTTGTACTCTACTTTCAAGAAATTCCTCAAGTCTGATAGATTGACTTGAACAGAAAAATCAGCTCAGGTCATTGCCCAAAAACTTAATAACATGTTTTGGGGTCAGTTTTGGACCCCTCTGACTCTGCAAGGAATACCCAATATTGATATTGATGGGGGCAGCACTGCACTGTGGAACAGGGAGCATAAGGCAAACACTGGTTGAATACAGGACACTGCTGATCTGATTAAACCAGTAATTTGTTTATAGGATTTAGCTTTATTTGTATGGTAAATTCTGATAGATGGCCTGTCAGGCAGGTAAGGTTACTTTTCTAACTTTATTTTATCCGTGATGTGTTCCAGCAGTTTAGGACATGACTGAGAGCTTCAAAGCACAAACCCCTTGGAAGACAGTGAAGGGTGAAAACATATGGAAAGGTGCAAATTGCTCCATGGGTGAAGCCCCAGGTGGGGACTCAGGAGACCTGGTGCATTTCTAGTTGTGGCACAGTTCTTTGTGACTCGCAGTGATGCTTATTTATCTGTGCATCAAGTATCCATAACAATCCCCACATCAGTCAAATCCTTCCTCATTTCCTTTTCTTATTACAGAAGCATTAGAGCAGGACTGTTTCAGTAAGTGTTTGTACCTTACCCATCCCAGAGAGTCCTTCAAACACTTCTGTAGCTCAAGCACATATTAATAAATACATCCAGCACAGCTTTCTGGAAGAAATCTTAATGACAACGTTTTTGAAAAACCTCAGTGTTTTTCATCGGTGTAAGTACAATCAAGCCTTGAGGACAGGAAAAGAGAAAGAAAATAAGGGCACTTTAGAAACAGGCATTGGAAACCATAAGTGGTGATAGAGGAAGGCAGCTTTACGTGGGAAACTTGAGAGAAAAGAAGCTTTGTGACAAGAAAAGGACTTTAGCAGGATACTTTGGTTTCTTTTTCCTTTTTTTTGGTAGCACTTTTTTCTTAAGAGTTTAATTACCAGGTTGATTAGAAGGAAGGAATTTTTGATCATAAATGGCACTTATAAAAATCCTCTTTTCCTTCTTGGTCGCTGAATGAAAGAGGGTCTCTGATGCCAGCTGAACTATGAGTAATTGAATAAAAGAACAAAATATACTACCTGGTCATGGAGTCATTACAGTCTACAGAACACACATATAAAATCAGCTGAAATGTATTTCTTACGCTCAACAAAACCGAACTTTTTATAGATTATAACTTTTTATGTACACAGATATATTTTTATTAATTATGAAAGTGGCACCATTAATACTCCACAGAGCAGTGTTGTAACCAATGCTCAGCAGTCAGCAGTAATGTGCAGTTGCTCTTTAGGAATGTGCAGTCTTTTGTAAGGGGCTCTCTAGGAGAGTTTCAGTCTTAGAAATGGCTTTCAGTGTGCAAATAGGCAAAGTCCCCTCCACATCAGATGGGATGCACTTCCTGCTGATAGTTACATATTGTTTTTTCTGCATTAAACAAAGGCAGACAGGTCAGGAAACAGCAGAGTTTGTGGTGTGAGGAACACAGATGCCTCCTTACTCAGAGCACGTACAACATGCTCGGCAGTCTTGGAACAAACTCTGAGGTTTTGAGATAACAGTGACTCAGCCAGAGCAGCCCAGATCATTGCAAATTCATGATGGCTGCAGAAAACAGAATCACATAGCTTTTTCTGTATCCATACATTGTTATCCCTACACTCAGCTTAAAGCACCAAGGGGAAGAGAACACATTTCTTTTTCTCCCTGCTGTGCTACTCACAGCTGCTTTTTCTTTAAATTACTATGTGCTCATGGACTAGAGGAGACAGTCATGATGATTTCAGTGACTGATTTCAGTGAAAATCACCAAATCCAAGTCCAAAACCTAGTTTGGATTGACAGATTGACTTATATTTTCTTCATGGTTGATGTTTCTCATGATCTTGCTGATTTCTTTCACTAAATGAGTTTGGTGAGTCACTGTTTTTCCCTGTTTGGAACAATGTGGTATTGTTTTGTTTTCAGCCTCTCATTTCTCTGTTTTCTGATTGCCTGTTCTTGTGTGCCCTGCTGTTTTTTCCCCCTTTTCTCTCATCATTGTCTTCCTTGGATATCGTCTCATTCTTTGTATTTCTTAATCTTCCTCTTTCTCCTCTCATCTTTAAACAGTACCTGTAATGCACTGTAATTTGTTATCCTGTTCCCCTCTGTGCCAAAATTTCCACTCCTTAGGAAAACAATGTCCCTCTTCTGCAGGCAACTGTTGATTTCATGCACACAGAAGAGAAACCCCACTTTCTGCACAGCACAGGCAGTGTCTTCTGCTGCTGTGGGGCAGCTGCTGTAATATCACATCACGACCTGCCTGAGTCTGTCCAGTGGTGGGCACACAACATAAATTTTTATTTCATTCTTTGTAGGAGTCCCCAGGAAACTCTACCAGCTGAAGAAGGACAAGAAGAAGAATATGGACTGCCCAGAGAGTGTTCCTCTTCTGCTTTCAGTTATAAGGATGTGCCATCTCTCCTGCGAAATCTTGTTTCTGAGTTTGCAGGTTGGTGAGATGAAGACTCACAGTGGTGGTCCATGAATAGCAGTTCAGGGAAAATATGGATCCCTTGATGGGTGGGAGAGACAATCCCGTGATTCACAATGTGGAAAAAAACCCAGAAATTAAATGCCTTTTTTTTGGCTTAGTTTTTCCTGGAAAAGCCTGCTCTGGGATATCTCTGCATACCAACAGGATTTGGAAAAGTGGCAGCGAACAGTGAGAGAAGAGATTAGAGACTAACAGGGGAAGATAAATGTGCACAAGTCCATGAGTTGCTGCAAGAGTTGGCCAATATGACTGGGAGAAAGCTCTCCCTCATCTATGAAAAAACATCCATCAGAGAAGGAGCAAACGTTGCAATCATTTTACTTGAATAGTCAAGAAAGAAATGTGAAAGAGAAGGTGGTAATTGAAAACAGTAAAGCAGTTACCAAGGACAGCTCAGACTTGCCTATTCTGGTCTCCTTGTGTGATGAAATGACTGGCCATATGGACAAGGATCTTCATGTCATGTTTATATGCTTCTGTTTCGTCACTATATTTGTGATCCTATGCATCTCAGATGATTCTGAAGTTCATGCTGGATAATGAGTTGCATAGCAGTTTTATTCAGGTTACCTTTGAAGCCTTATTTGCTTTGGTGTATTTATTTTGCTTGTTGTTTCCTTAGGCCTGGCTGGAGTTTTGACTGGTATGTTTACTTCTATAAAGCTTTTGCTAAAATGATAGTCAAAACTTATATTATGGAAACAGTGACCAACAGTTTAATGGGGTAGAATGAGTCTAACAATGAAGCAAAGAGAGCAGGATAAGGAGAGACTAACCCAAAGGTGTCATGAGAAAATTTAATTTGAAGTGCCGAAAGTATCACAAAGGGTGTGTTTCAGTTGAGCAGCAAAGTGCTTTCATGTGTGGCATCCAGGCTGGCATGTGGCTTGAGGGCACAGGGGTTATTTTAGGGCATAAGTGTGGCTGAGTAGATTTTGAAAGCAACCTAAGCTTTGCTATACTCTATATCCATGCTCTGCCTGGAATAGAATGTCTGTCAAATTTAAGTTTAGTCTTGGAGAAAGCTAGCTGGTTTCCCAAGAAAACTAGCATGGGCACCAGCAAGGTGATCAGGAGACCAGAACTCAAGCATAAAATGCTAAGTTTCCCCAGTCAAGATTCAAGATGTACACATATCTGTGAGGAAATCTTTTAGAGAGGAAATCTTTGAACCTTGCCCCACTTTTCTATTACAGCTAGCAAACATTGCTAATACCAAACATTTGGCTCCAGATTATTTCCTGAGATGAGCAGATCACCAAAACACTTCAGTTAATAGAGAACCAGTTCAGCATTTGTTTCCTTGGGCAGAAAGCATCATGAAATTCTTTTAAGTTTATAAAAAAAAAAAAGTGTTCATAGAATCATAGAATGGTTTGGGTTGAAAGGGACCTTAAAGATGATGCAGTTCCAACCTCCCTGTTTTTCTGAGCTACAAGCACACATGGCCAGCTCGTGTCCAGCCTCTCATCCACCAGCACCCCAATGCTCACTCAGAAGTGAGTAGAATATCATTTACCTGCAGTCCCTTGTTACAGCACAGCCTTATACTCTCAGCTGTGTCACCCAAATCATGCTCTTCTCAAATCCTTTAATAGCAAAATGCCACATTTTTGCCATGGCGCTGCAGGGCAACATCCAGAAACGTGGCTGAGTGAAGAAATGCAAATCTGGATGTTCATGCAAGGCTGAGTTACACATTGCTGCAGCTTATTGCTGAGTTAAACTAGTTGCTAATTTAGCAAGGGAAGTGCTATAGGTGGGGATTCTGCTCTGTGTGTTACGAATTAGGAATTGACATTTCTTACAGAGCCTCACCCTTGACCATGTTTTGATTTAATTGGAATTCCCCACAGGTGTGACTGCAGTCAGTGTAGCCTGTGGGACCAAGCTGAAGTGAAAAATTTAATTATGACTTAATGTGTCCATGTTATAAGTTTTTACATCTGTCAGACAATTTGTTTCCTTCCTTACTGCTTCTGCTATTTTTAAAGCTTTCTAAATTGTTTTTGCTTTGCTGCAGAATATATTCAAATTTTTATACCCCAACCAAGAAAAGAATATTTAATTGACATCAGCAGCAAAACTGGCCTATATTGATTCAGTGACAGAACTTAGTATTTACAGAATAATTTCTTTAAGAGACCTTTCTGTACTTTACATAAGAGGTATGTAACAGAATCCTTAATTAATGGCTGATGAAAATGAGGTGTCCAAAGACTCCTAGCACTTGCTCATAATATTAAAAAAAAAAAGAAACACCTCCTTTAATTTCTTTTGAACCCTAGTTCCTGCTCACTGGGATGTAATGCATGTGATCTAATTATTTTAAACCATGCTTTATAGTACAGTGTGCTATACTTAAAACTAGAGCCACATGTTTTTATTCTCTGTTTACCTGAGTAGCACCCCCATTAATTACAAATATACTCACAGGAGTTTTCCTTATACACACAGGTGTCTAACTGGTTGTGTTACTTGTATTGACACTCTGTAGTATCAGCACATTGTAGTGAGACAGTGCAAAGTATCATCAGATGATAAGGATTCTTCCACTTCCTTTTTGTCACAATCCTACCTGACAGATGTTATATCATCATTCATTTTACACAGGTTTTCCATGTATCAATCAGATGTCTAACTCATAAGAAAACAATCTGGGCTCTTTTCATAGCTTTTTCCAGAGAGGGGATTATTTGGATTGATAGGACGGATTAATTCCACACGAAAATAAAGGTATGAAGTAGGTAGATAGATAACTTGATGGCTGAAGCTTCATCCAAATAATTCTATTTGTTGATATTGATATTATAACCACATATATATGGACCTGATCAACAGCATTAGTGACATTTCAGACTCACAAAGGATAACAGTCCATTGAGAAGAATCTTCTCCTCATATTAAACTGGGGTGAATTTCCCTTAAGAAGGGAATGTATTTGTCCCGGATTGTAGAAAGAGCCTGAAAACACAGATAAAAGCAAGTATTTCAAATGGTCAGAGGTGAACACCACCCTGAGTGTCTAGAATGAAAAGAAAGACTCTGGAGTAAGAAAATAATAGGATTGTTATAAGAAATTTTTAAAAAATTATTATAAGAAAATAATATTAATTATTTTCTCCCTGTCTTTATAGGATTCATAACATCCTGAGGGTCACATTAAAACTTCATACATGAGTCTCATCTCACTTTCACTCCTATTAAGAATTTCCTCAGATACAATTTTTTTTTTTCTTCCACAGTTTTATCCAAGGTAGAATTTATGGATTTTGTACATTTTCTTGGATTTCTGGACGTCAACCCCATCAGACACTATGACTGGATTGCAGGAACTCTGGATATTGTTGATCTAGCTGCTACATGTGCAGCAGTGAGCCCAAAAGAAAGGCAGAGAGTCTTCAAACATCCCTCCTCAAAGGTTAGCTGAAGTGGAAGTGCTGTATGGTTTTGAACTAAACTTGTTCCTTCTAAGGTGGGAAACTGAAAAAGCAGATCCAGCCTAACATACACTCACTTTTTGCTGCTCCTGCAGGAGGCAAGTTGTGTGCACATCAGAGCAAACCTTGTCCTCCTTTCAGCTATTCAACAGAGATCTCCTCCCCAGTCACCTCCTCCCTCATTAATCACCTCTCCATACAACCTTATTTATGTCCAGATTAATACCCTGGCTATCCATGAAAACTGCCCACCCTGATCCTCCCACCGTGGGTCTTCCAGAATCCTCTGCCATAGGAGAATCCTTGGATATCTGATCAGAGGTGCAGTATCTGCACCTGCCTTACTATTTCACAGATTTCTCCTTTTGTTTTTCTTTCCCCTTTTTCTCTTGCTTCTCCTCTGTTTGTTCTTTATTACAGCTATTGGGCTTGGTTCTGTCTCCTCAGCTGAACAGAAACACTTCATGAGGTATTCCCCAGGGGTTCATCTACATATTGCTCCTCAAAGTTTGCATTGCCCTTTTCGCCCTTTGCTTCTGAGTCTTCAGAGTTTCTGCTGGGAATTTTGGGTCAACACAACAGCTGCCTTGGGAGTCTGTGCAAGCATTCCTAGCCAAAATGTTCCGGGCACTCGCTCTGCTCCCAGGCAGACAGTGCACCACTGGTGAATAGGCCCCGTTTTTGTTGGCTTTATGTTTTGTGGGCTGTTCACAGAGAGAAAATAGCAGCAAGCATTATATAGGCAGAAAGAGAAAAATAAAACTGTCCTCTTATATGAACACATCTCCTCTTGGGTTCTGTCTGTCAGCAGTTACAATAAGGTGTAGGTTAACTAAGTCTGGCCCAAGGCTGTGTAAGGTCTGTCTGGTTAAGCCTCTATGTTTGCTTTTATCTCTGAAGGAGCCTTAACTGAAGCGTGGAATGCAGGGCTCTTCTCCTTCTACTCACATACTGTGGAATTTAGCCAAGAATGGGCTTGTCCGTGGTTTGGAGCCAATTTCCCAACTTAAAACTAGTTCCTTCCTGAAGGATTATCACAGCTACATGGAGGAAGCTTACTCTATACCGCGGGAGCAGAGACACTCAAATCCCTAATCCTGTGCTAACACAAGACTAGGTGGCAGGGACACCATGGATGTGTCTAAGCTTCAATGAAATCTCTCTATTTGAGACTCTACACCAGACTCAACAAGGAGTCGAAGTGCCAGATACAGTGTCATGTTAATGTGGCTGGTAATGCCAGGCCTAATTTGCCTGCTGCAATTGTGTACATGGGGAAAACGCCTGTCTGAGCACCTGGAAGCTTGGGAATGTCTCTGTCATGCAGTGTAGAAATACATTTGGTACTTTCCATTTCGCTTGATGTGAAAAGTGTGTCTTCTGAAAGCATGAGGGTTCCTGTAGGAACTGCCTTCTTGAGTGGTATATGACATTCTGCTGGGAGTGTAAGATAAGATTTTTGTGAGAGAAATTTTCTGGTCCAAGTGGTACTTTTAATTTATAATGCAGGTCCAAACCAGTCCTGCTTAGAGAGTCTATTAGGTGGAGGAATTAATGTGTTTTGTTTTTTTTTTTTCATTTCCCTGCCCCAAACCTTCTTGGCTGGTATTTAGAAGTCATTTCTGTCCCATTCCAATTCCTCTCCCTGTTTATATCTAACAGTAGCATACATAGTACCACTGAAATCTTTATGATTATGCAGATCCACTGGACATCCCAAGTAAAAAGTGAATGGCAATGAACAAAAGTAGGTGGGAATACTTTGTACCACATTTGAAAATGGGATTAATTTTTCAAGATAAAACCTGTTGATGATAGTTCCTACTGTGAAAAATGTAGTTTTGTTGGTAAGTTGCCTCTGCTTTTTAATATTTTTGGTGTATGAATCACCCTTATTATTAAAAGCATTATTTTTGTCATTGTACTTGATAGTGAAAATAAGAATTTTAAATGGGAACAATATTGAAATTAAAAGTGGAAATGTTTAATATGTGGAGCAGGCTACCAAGTTATACAGCAGCTTCTCAGTGTCCTGATAGTCTTTATATCCAGATTTTAATGTATTCAGGAATACATTTTAGACACACCCAAGCAATGTTTCTTCACTGAATTCAAGAGGCTCAAGGGTGAAGCACAGGTGTTTGTAACATATAAGCATTTAAAGTAAATTATAAAATTATTTCCTATGGCCTGGGTATCTCTGGAGGCACAAGAACTAGTGACAGTATCTGTTTGCCTATTCCAAATACTTTCATACAGGATTAAGTGATTATAAATAGGTAAATAAAACATTCTGGTCTCCTGTTGGTTTCTTTTGCATAATTCAACTTCATACTCTGAATCTTCATCATTCTCTACAAAACTTCTCTTTCTAACAAAGTGTTACAAACTTAAATCTGATATATATTTTAAACATATTTTAATATTTACCTTATCTCACATCCCTGTTAGTATTCATCACATTCAGTATTTCCACAGTTCAGCAACATACTTCAGAATGTGTTGAACTTGAAAAACTCCAAGTATCCCTAAATAAATGAGCATGAACTCGAATTTCATGCAGAATCAGAATCATAATCATGTTTACATTAAATGGAGTTATGGTCTCACCTATTCTGCTGTATAGGCATTAATCACCCATGAAATCTTTCCATTTTCCTCAGAACATGCTTTTGTAGAAGTGTCTTGCATCCATTCATAAGATCCCACTGCTTCTTCATAAAGTCAAGGCAATTTCTTTGATCAGTAATAGCTTCTTCATACAGGAACCAAGTTTGTTTAACCAAGATTGATGACATTTGCAAAGGTGCTGTTTGACTGACCAAGTTCTTTTCATACCATTTACAGTCTTTTCATGTTTTTAAACTTGATCCTTATCACCCATCTGCATTTACAAATTTTCACCTCATGTGCTATATCGTTACTGACTGGAAAATGTTGCAGCAACTCCAGCTTGTAAGTGTAAAACAGATATTGGTGAATATTTTAAACTTTTCCACATATTTGATAACGAAGGGGCTACAACTTGTCTCGTGGCAGCTTCTCTATTCTAAATTGTCCTTTTTGGTGGTTCATACAAGAAGCATATTGTTCTCATTGCTTTGTTTTACATTTCCAAAGTACCTGGCAAATCAAAGTTGAAATTGAGGACGACAAACTGAAGCCACCAGATTAACCATCTGTGATTTGGAAAGGCACATGTGAACACGACCTTTGATGTTTGCTGGAATATATAGACACGTATTTGAAAGCAGTAAGAATTAGAACTGTGATACTCATTTGGGGAAGCAGTTGAACAGTCCTTCTCTGGACATCTGTCTCTCAAGTATTAATTCCTACACGTCACCAAGAGAAGCCATTTAGACAAATGCGTAAATTGGACGGAGTATTCCTTTTTCATAAGTGCCATAACTCCAAGTGCCTCCTTGATAGAGTTATTTATAGAGAGCTCCCCACCACTTCTACTTTTGCGTGAACAGCAGAAAAAATAGAAATTAGTAATCACCCTCTTCAGCTGGGGTTAAGAGTTAGCTCAGAGAACATGATTTCTAACAAAATCTATTTGACTGTAAGTCAAAAGGAATAGAATTTGATGTTGCTTAAAAATTACTGCAAGCCTTGTTACTTTCTGTTTCTCATACAAGATGCCCTCATTAAATTCACTGTCACAGAGATACGCGGCATAAAATTCGTAGCTTTTTACCTATATGAAATATTTATATGCAGAATGTCTTCTCTTCCTCCCCTTTTAATTTGAGGTACTTAGCTAAACATCAAAATATCTGTACCTGTGTGTAGCACAGTGCTCCTCCTAGCCCAGTTTTGTGGAGGTTTGGAACTGGAAGGCTGGTTCTGTGAAGAGCAAAAGCACCAGTGTGGCTGTACAACACTCACAATGTCTTTCCTGGTGCCTGAGAAATGAATTCTTTGTCACCCATTTCCCTCCTGAAGCAGCTCCCAGGAAGGTCATTTTAAAATATTCAGTGCTATGTCTGAGCAACACAGGATTTATTCCAGCCACAATGGTAAGACACAGAAATCACTGAGCCAACCTCAGACAAATTCATTAGTCCTGTTTTAATCTCAGTTCACTTTTCTGCATAACTAAGACAATCAAATTTAGCTTATACATAGGAATGTTAAAAATCCTAATAATTTGCCATAAGATGTGAAAATATGCAGAATTATGAAAATGAAAACTAGTCATCTTCATAACACATGGAATAACAAAAATTATTGTCTAAGGTTTCACCTAAGAAAGAGGAAAAGATGAGATGAGGAACCAAATAGAAGATAAATGAATGGCCAAAAAGGTGGCAATCACACAGATCATAAGAAAACTTTGCCAAGTAAAACCAGTAAGGATTACAGAGCATTCTGGAAAAAACCTCCATATCTGGAGGCACACCATATACATACCTGAAATGTGAAGTTATAGGGTGTTTAAAATCAGATTTATCATAACTATTAATATCTTGCTGTCTGGTTCTATTTTAGAAACACTGAACTGTGTGTGCATTTTTGATGGTCCAACAACACACTCTCCTGTAGTTGTAATTAATGTGTTGGACCCACTGCACACATTAGGTGTAATTTTTATCTCCATCTTAACTTTCAGTTGGGAAGAGAATTTGGGTGACACTGATTGATGTTTTCAGGGAGGTTTATATATATTTCTGTTTCTTTTGAAACCCTTGGGGTTGGAAGGTGCTTTTGAGGTTTTAAGCTCAGTGAATTTTTTCTAGCAACTAAGTTCTTTATTTGGCATGATCAGCACTGGCTCAAATAAATGTTCAGGAGTTCTTGATTCAGGTCATACTTTTCATAGAGATGCCTGAAATTTCCTTAGTAAATTTAACTATTCTGTGCCTCGATATTCCTCCATAAAATGTGTGCTGATTTCACGCCATGCATGCATCTAATATGTACAAACATAAATAGAACAGATACTTCTGTATGCAAATCTTGGATTGCAGCACAAGTACTGGAATTCAGTGACTGAATGAGTGTTCCTGTGTGTTTTTATTGCAACATGCTGTGTGTTACTGTTTGTTGCAAACCCCACGTTGAAACAAGGGAAGGTGATGTTTGACAGGGAGGAAAACATTCTTCACCATGAAGATTTAAGGCTGGAAAAGGGTCCCAAAGATTCACAGATTTCGGATTTGAGCTCAGGCATTTCTCGTTCAGCTGGTTAATAGGTTAGATTTTAGGTGTAGAAGGTGCTGTACCTACATTTAAAATATTCTCATTCTAATCAGTGAGAATTCTCTGCTTCACAATCTTTAAAGCAAGCCAGCTTTTCCACGTACACAGCACTTAACAGAGAGAGTGAATCACAAAATCAGGATCAGAGGTCTCAGAGGTTTACAGCCTTCTGCACCAAAATGTCCACGTAGTAAAGGCTAAATAGGGATGCTCAAGCTCATGCAAACAAGCACTGTGGACAGTGAAAACATGACATTTATCTCAAACAAGTATTTTAATTCAGTTTGAAAAGATAGATTATATTTTAACATGTACTTATATTTTAAAAGGCGAGGGAAAACAAATTTTGTGTAAAAGTGTGCATGTGATGGAAGAAGCTAAAGAAAAAAAATCCATTTGTCTGATACCATATAAGAATTTTTATTAGCCTAAGTATTTAAATGATGGTTCAGTTCAACAACAATTTATATTTAGCTAAGTTTGAACTGAAAAATTAGACCCCATCCACACTCTCTGATCTGATGCCCTCACCACACAAGGACTGTTTCTAATTCATCACTGAAATGTTTACCTCTCTGCTGTATCATCCCCTGGTAGTGACTGTGGCAGGTTTGCCTGTCACAGGCATTTAAAATCTTGGCTGACATTGTAGAACTTAAACCAGCTGCCTGTGAGAATCAATAGTGAAACATTTCAAACACTTGTTTCTGCTCCACGTAATAGCCCAGGTAGTCACAGGAAGAAAGTCAGCCCTGACCTTTTTAATGGATTACTCACAGCAGCAGATGGAATAGGACAACCTCTAAATGGGTGACCATAGATCTCACATTTACTTAATTTCATTAAAATATACATCTTCATTAACTGAGGGGGGAAATGCGAGGATTTGATAGCAAGAACATGTATTTAAAGAATTTTTCATCTCCATCTAAATCCTGGCCAAGTTACTTTGGGAGTCTGGACTTTAATAGTAAAAATTTCATATGCTGCTACACAAATTGAAAATACAACCATAAGTCAAAAATTAAGTGAACTCATACAAGACTGTAATACTAATTAATGTGCACTATAGTATTTAAATCTGTAAGTCTCCATGACTTCATACTATTTGTGCTGGAGATGGTTTGATACTCTCATGGTAGGGATAAAGTAGTACAAAACATAAGCATTTTGAATATAATTACCAGCAAGGCAACAGGAAAAATTCAGGCAAAGACATCTGGGAAAATATGTAGAAAGATGTAGATATAAATGCAAGTTTCAATATAATATTCCTCTGTATCTGGAAGAAAATCGTGCTGATAAAACTGCAGGTAGTGGATGATGTGGGAGAATGACTCCAGGATGAGACAGTAAACAAAGTGGAAGAACATATTTAAGCAGAAATATTCTAATTGCTTACTGCAGTTTTATGTTATCGGAAAGTGTCTGGTCATTTCAGCACCAGACTTAGCACATAAAATTTTATTGGAGCTTTTTATACAGCTGTTGTTAAAAAGGGAGAGAATTTATTGAAACCAATGAAGCACGCTCCTCTTGATGGCTTTTTTCCCCCTCATATACACCAGTTTTACATCATTGTAATTCCATGGATGTCAGTGGGGTGACTTAATTCCCATGGGGATAAAAGAAGGAAAGCTGCTGCCCCTTCCTTCCTGTGTTTTTATATAGCTACAGAATTCTTGCTGTTTAAAAGCCATGATGGAAAAGAATAATTGAAGGATTTTGTTTTGTTACTTTATTCTCATATTAAAATATTTTCAACCTTTTTGAACACTGTTGGCTTTTTTTTGAAGCGAGTTGAGTATCTAAACCAGCTGATCTCATTCTTTGACTTTGGAAAGAGTCCCTCCTGGAGTAAGAAAAAAATCTTAATGTGCATGTTTTAGCACAGAGCTGAAAAGGCAGAATAGGTCTTTCAAGCTATGGATGGTTTAGTTGCTTGGAAATAATTGTTATATATTTAGCTGAATTAATTTATTTGTGCCTTAGTATCAAGCTGAGATTTGAATGTAATATTTAACAACAGGCAGTCAGAAGCCTTGCTGGATGCTGTCAGGGGTGGAGTGACGCACTTCACTCCTAAGAGAGAAGTAGCAACATGTTTATTGATAAAAAACAGCAATTTAACCAAGTTTAATAGTAAATGCCACTGTTTTAACAGGATATGATGGCAAAGGACACTTGATTATTTGCTGCAGAGAGGACAGGATCAGATAGAATGGTCAGGCAGACCCTGCCACTGAGTCATGAGGTTCAGAAAGGACCCACCTGCTTTCTAAACTCCTCCTTAGAGAATAGTCTAGGTGCAGCTGGATCCAGACTTAGTCCCAAACTTGGCCTGATGTTTATGTCTAAAGAATTATATGTCCACAATCAATCCTTCCTATTTTGGAAATAATATTTGAATCTGTAGCTCCCTCTTTCAGCCCTTGTACTCCCTTCTCCTCCTCCCCAAACATCTCATGGAGGTGAAAAGTCCTCTCATCCTGCTCTGAACTGAAAAATAACGAATGACTGACACAGAAAGCATTATTTGTCATTGCTCTAAGTCACTGTTTCCCTATCAAGCCTCTTCCCTTATCAACATCTTATGAAAAAGGCGTTCTTTGCTGAATTTGATACGTGCCATTATTCTTCATAGGTGGTCACACTAATTTTTCTCCAGATGAAATTTCTTAAAATGCCTGTGTTTATTCTGCTCTGACTCCACTTTCCTGTAGCACTGATTTCCCTGCAGTGACTGGGAAAAATGTCATTCACGTTCCAGCCCTGCAGAGGACAAACAAATGCCTTTCTGCTGTGCTCCTTTTGCTATACAGGCTCCTCCACACTGCCTGAATAATGGGTGAAGCTGTGCAAAGTCAGGCATTCTGCAAAGCAGCAGTCACTGGTGTGTTGTACATCAAAACTACAACTGTCTGAACCTGGCTCCAGGCGTTATCTCCACTTGGTTTATGGTCATGAAGGACCCAACTTTCAAAAGCTGGATTCTCAATACTTAGGCAAAGACAAGAATTATTTAATTTTTCTCCCCTCTGCTCACACAATGTCATGGAAAAGAATAGTGGTATCAATTTGCATTTATACCCACTTCTACAGCAGAAGATTATCATATTCATAAAATTAATATTCCGTATTTATAGAACTATCAAGGAAACTTCTTAATCAACAGTGGGGAAGCCCAAACCTCACCATACTGAGGGCTGCATTAGCAGTTTGCCAAGATCCTTAGGCCTGCCCAGAATTTCCATATCATATGTACATTATATGTTTAATCAAATCTAACATGCATAGCTATATTTGCTTCTGCTGCTGCTTTCCTGACAGACACATGGTAACTATTAGGGTTTCCCAGGTTTTCTCATCCCTTCCCCTGCTTTGGATGTACAAGCTCTTAAAACCTCATTTGGTGACTTTGACAATTCACCTGACATACCTGAAGACTCTGAAGGGTGGTTCATGTGTCTATCTTGAGCCAAATTAATCCAAACAATGTCTAGTTTTAAAATTATATGTCTTGATTAAAATGGCAAATCTTGGTGAGTTTCTTACTCTGAGATTTTTGTCTTCCCTCATGTTGTCAAATTCATTTCTGCCTTTGATTCTCCTGCTATCCTCAGTGCATTTGCTGCCCTTTAAGATGCAATAGGACACTAACATGCAATTTTAAGTAACACAACATCTGAAAGGAGGGAAAGGATAATTCAGGAGCATTTAACCTAATCTGCCCTGGACACCCAGATTCTCTGGAGATGTCTGTCTATCTCTACCATAGTTATAAAGCTGTGTCATGTTACTAGGTCAGACAGATGGATTAGATTTACTGATGAGTAGAAACTACTTCTGACTCAGGAGGTCTCTGGGCCAGAAGCAGTTGGCACCTGATGGCACAAAGCACATTGGGGTATTTCCTTCCTATTAGGAATACATTTTTGGCCATTGAGAAGAGACAAGTTGCTGAGCTAGGCAGTCCATCTTAAGTCCTTATTAACTTTTAGGTGGCAGAAATTTGCAGATACAGTTTGGACACTTAGCTGAGAATCCCGGTGAAGTGAACTGAAGTTTCAGCCAAACTAGTTCTACCAGGACCCAATCTCTTCTGGATGATGTGAGTTTCGCTGGAAAGGCTTGAATGGGGATAGAAAAATAATATTTAAGACTTGTCTGCCAAAAGGCTTGTACTCACTAGGCTCAAAGCTACTTGGAAGTAGTCTGCATCTCAGTCAAACTCTTCTCCTGCAGCAAGTGTGAAGGAGATGTAGTAAGTGTGCTATGTATAACAACTCATGTGACTTCATTGAAAAAGCACGTTGAAATAGAAATCCCTGACTGCTATCCTATAAAATTTACATATTTTCCAGGGAAAATTCCATCTTTAAACCAGTCCTTTTTACTCAAGTGACGTTCCTTACTCTCACATTTAAATAACCAGAAACTATCCTGCTAATTACATTCTGGTACGTATACCAAAGTCATCCGTCGACAATGACACAATTCACGAGTCAGCATCACTGCACTACATTGTTGTTATGATGAAAACCTACTTACACATCTGACTGTCCTCTATAAAGAGAAAAATATTTCATGAGATATGCTCCTGAACATGTTCCCTAATCAAATTTAATCACAGCCATGACCCCATGGTCCTCCTCCTGCCTCCCATTAGCACTCCCTCATTTCAGACTGCCAGGACATATTCTCAGTAATGATTTTCCTTGAAAGGTGTATGGCATGCAGCATCATTACCTCCTTAATAATATCATGTTTTTCTGTAACGTGTCTGTCTGCATGCAAGTCTTTGCCCATTTATTTCTCCTCAACACCATATCTGCTATTAGCAACAACCTTTCTTCTCCCAGGTAGTGAGCACTTCCCTCTGCCCTCCATTACATGGTTTTAATCCCTGACAGCATGGCAATGAATGCATAAAATTTAACTTCTGAATGCTGTGTGTTTAAATATATCCATACTCCCTATTTCTCTGCCTACAAAACTATCACAGAAGGCCCAGGACGGAGCTTAAAGAGATCTCCTGAGCCCATGGGCAAAGGATGGGGTCCCAGGTAAGGCTGGTCAGGAAAATAAAGATCCACAGCCACATTCATGGTGCTGACACTGTTACTGCTAAGTACCTGGAACACAAGAATATAAAGAATAGACCTCAACCAATTTGCTTTTCATAATTTTTGCTCTCTTCTGACCTCAGGACAACTCTTTAGTTTTTGTCCTCTGCATGATGTAGCTAATCTGGGCACTTAGGTTGTTCCCACCACTGTAATGCTCCATTAGCATAATATCATTGTCTTCAGGTTTGTGCTTCTTCAGAAGACCATGCTAAGAATCACAGTACATGTGACACTGTTCCCTTGTTCACTTCAGTGAGCTTTATAGAACCAGATTTCTTCTGACAAGAGGTTAAGCTTGTTTTCTACTGCAAAACTAAAACTAAAACCAGCTTTCACAGAAATGTAGGGAAACCTTTCCTGTCATTGAGCCATATTTAGGATTTTGTCTCAGAGTCATTCTCTATTCTAAAGAATTGGTGATGCGTGTAGTTATTAAGTGGTTCTCCCTCTTTTTTTTTTTTTTTTTTTGCCCCTTGTTTTTAGCTGTCAACATGCAGAACATGAGGATAAACCCTTGATTTCAGCCAATGGAACATTTGCATTAGAGCGAAGCACTTGTGTTGACAAGGAAAACCACATTCTGTCTCAGTGGAACTTGTTCTTGCTTAAAAACAAGGTTAGGTCTATCAGGCTGAATCATCTCCAAGGCTTGCTGAGCTGCAAGCACACTGGTGGCTGAAATGTAAATGAGACCAAAGCACACACTGGCCTAAGAACTGTGCCCATTATCAATTGCCTTTTTGTCATCTTAATTTCAGCAAGTTGTGTTGAATAATTTATCCTGCCACTTTCTTTGTTTACTACTCCCAAACAGCGCATTGTGTCCTTCCCTTCTGCTCCCTGAGGTCATGCTCTGCCTGTTCTGCTCCTCTGCTGAGGTAAGACCAGATTATCCACCATTTTACAAGGAAGATTAATTTATTTTGGAAGGTATTGCACTTATACAATCGAGAAAGGATGTGGGCTATCAGGGCATTAGAACCCTTGTCATTCCCCAAAAAACCTCAACACCCAAATGTAGGCTTGGTCTTTTCCTTCACAAAGTCAGGGGAAGAATTCTATTGCAGTTTGTTGGTGTACTTTTCTAATTTTGCATCTCTGATGCTATTTGTTCAAAAGTACAGTCAGAGAAGCCTGTTTTACATAAGAACTGGGGGAAAAGTAGTTTCATGCAGTCTGTAAAAGCTGTATCTCTTTATTTAAAAAGCCACATACAAGCTTCCAAAACTGCTTTTTCAGAAAACAAGTGTCATTTTCATGATGAACAGCTCCATCATGGCTGAGGTCAGGAGCCCCTGACCATTGTCTTTTGGCATCAGATAAATTTTAATTTTCTTCAAAGCTTTTTTCAGAGTTCTCACTAATGAATGTTCATTGCTACACACTATAATTATTTACCTTGTATTTCCTTACTTCTAAAGAAAACCTAGTTGTTAATAGGACCATCAAACAATTACCAAGGCATTTTCTTCCTTGTTGAATCATTATTGCTGGATCATTTTGCCATGACTGAGAATCAAGTTTTAGTGATTTCACTTCTGTTTCTCTATGAAAATTAAACAAATCTACAAACCAATTAAGTCCTTTATAACCTTTCTGAGGAAGAAATATTCCAAGGCACATACTCATATTTTCCTCTTCCTTTAAAATAATATCTCACTGTGAATTTGAAAGGTCAGTAACTTGTTTGTAGAAAAAAATAATATATATTGATGTTTAAAGTGGGATAAACTTGCTATTCAAAGGGATGATGCAATCAGTATATGTTTCTGGATATCAAGTCTGGTCATCAGACTAATTTTAATTTTATGTCCAACTCACTATTGGAAACTAAAAAATTGTTTGTGAAAAAAAAAAATTTGAAAGATAAAAGATATTCTTCTGTGTTGTTTATAACAAAAATCAGGTTTCTCATTGCATTGTGTCTTTGGTAGTGTTTTTCACAGATGCAAGAAGAAAAAACTTAGGCAGCAGTGGTTTGTAAAACTTGTAAAAATGACAATAAAAGGTATAATGCAATAGACAGTCGAATTCCAAATGCATATTGAAGTAGCCCAGTGATGTCTCTCTGGGGTCATGCAAGAATATTGGATGCTAGTTGTTATAGTACTTAAAAGAGTCATCAATTTTTGTTGTTAGGCCCCATGGATCTTCCCTTTCCCACTTCTCTAATCTCAGTGTTTCCCCATCCTTCTCATCCCTCTCTTCATTCCACATAGAACTCCTCTAAGGGCTTTTAGGAGTGCCCACTGCCAGGCCTGGAGCTCTGCTGGAGCCAGGCCGGTTTTTACCAGGTGGGAATTCATCCTAATGGCCCTTTTGGGACTTTCCCCACTGTTACTACCAGACCTCATCCTGGGAGCTCTGCCTGCCTGGGCTCTTCAGTCCTTGCAGTGAGCTCAGCTGCCTTTGTTTCTCCACATGAACCATCCAGCCAATTTAACTGGAATACAATTGCTTCACACTCAGTGTTGGGTATTTTCTCCTCTTCAAGTGCCCAGATCCTCCTGCATTCCCTGACAGTGCCAGGGAACACTCCATTGTATTCAGGGGGAAAGCCAAGCCCGCAGCACTAAAACTCTGTAAAAATTCCAATGGATTAAAAGCAAAATGTGCAATGGTGTGCTTTCCTCAGAGGCAAACACCATGGACATCAAGAACCTGTGCTGCTAGAAGATGGAGACTCAGTAAATATCAAACACGTTGTTCTGCTCCTGCCCCTAGCAGAGCACAGCAAACTGATTTATCCAGTCAATTCAGCACTGAGCAGGAGAAGTCAGTGGAAAACCAAAGAATCCAGATGATAAAACCTCAGGGGACAGGAATCTTAAAAGAATCAAAAAAAAAAAAACCCCAACAACAAAAACTTTCATGAAGTTCTAAATATCAATGGTTCTTACGGTAGATACTTCAAGTGCACTCGATTATAACACATCCGTGAGCTGGCAATGGAAAAATCCAATTCCAGCAGCAGAGATGACTTGCAGCTGCAGCTGATGGAGTGAGGGCTGTGAATGCAGAGAGCACTTACGTGATGAAGGCAAGGCCGGCAATCAGTTGTGTGCTTCAAAGCAATAAAGCACAATCAGTGTGACAACAGGGCCCCACTGTCAGCTCTGGCTCTCTGTTGAAGGGACCTGCATCAGGGAAGGGCCCTGTAGCAGGGCACAACCTTGCCCCAAACCCTGGAGTGCCTCCTCTCTGTTCCTTTTTTTTTCCTTTCTCCTTTTTTCCCCCCTCTCAGCTTTGTAGCTGAGATTTCCTCATTAGGGGGCAATTCCTCAGCACAGTTAAAACGTTCCAAATCTCCTCACCTTGCTTATATTTTGTTCTGCCTTCACATCAGTAGTTCAGGTCACAGAAATGTCTCGCTGCAAGCCACGGCTGGGAGCCAATAAAGCAGGTGTAACTCTGTGACATGCAATGGCATCGTGCTGTTTGGGTACACTGTACAGTGGGTAGGTGAGCATTCAGTGAAGCAGAAACACAACTGTACTTTTCCTAGGTTTTGGTGTGCATTTCTTGAACAAATGTTCTTTTTTCCTCCTCTTCTTGTTCCCCAATCATCAGTTTTTCTATCAAAACTCGTTTTTCCTCTCGTCACCCACCCCATTCTCCCACTGTGGACAACTTAATACTACTGGGGAGCCCCAGCTCTTTTCAGCTAAGCCAGCTTTTCAAAATAGTACAGTTCTGTCCTAATCATTACATAATTCTTAGTTTCCAAAGCCTTTGAAATATGCCTTTTCTTTTTTCCGAAAGACCCATCATTTAGAAGTTCCTTAGAACCACATTATAATTTAAGTAGTTTCCTTTCCCAAACAACCATGACTGGTACCAACCCTAAAGCTTTGACAGGTTTGCATTAGTCCTGATTCAATTTTTGCAGGACAAAGAGGCATTCCAAACGCTCACAGAAAAATAATTTACTGCTAGTCCCGAAACTGAGCACATCACTGTACGTTTTAAACATGGGTAGCAACACAAAAAAAGACTTGACATGGAAAGAAAGAGCACTTAACAACCAAGGAAATGGTTACAAGAAATGGAAATCATGAAGACAAAAGCATGGTCCTTATGATATGGTCTGTGCAGTAATTTAAAGTGTGGTCACAGCACCAAGCCCGACAGAGTTCTAGAAGGATTTGGATGACACTCTCAGGCACGGGGTGTGACTCCTGGGGATGGTCCTGTGCAGGGCTAAGGGCTGGACTTGAGGATCCTCAGGGGTCCTTTCCAAATCAGCATTTTCTGTGATTCTGTGATTCTGGTTCTGCTCTCACTGAAATCAATGGCAAAAATCCACAGACTTTAATTACAGCAGGGTTCAATGTGGGGAGAAAAAAAACGATATATGAAAAAGGCAGGTACTACTCATAGAATCTTGGAATATACTGAGTTGGAGGAATCAACAACGATCTTTCAGTCCAAGTCATGGCCCTACACAGCACAACTGCAAGAATCACACCATGCCCAAACGCTTCTCGAGCTCTGTCAGGCTTGGTGCTGTGACCACTTCCCTTGGGAGGCTGTTGTAGTACCCAATCACCCTCCAGGTGAAGAACCTTCTTCTAATATCCAACCTAAACCTTCCCTGACACAACTGGAGGCCACTTCCTTGGATCCTGTCACTGGTCACCACAGGGAAAAGAGCAGTGCCTGCCCCTCCTCTTGCCCTCAGCAGGAAGCTGTAACTGCAATGAGGTTTCCCCTCAGTGTCCTCCAGGCTGAACAGACCAAGTGCCCTCAGCCACTCCTCATTCAGCTTCCCCTCAGGGCCCTTTACCTTCCAATACTCTGATCCGACAAACTTTGTTTTCTGCTTTAGACCTCAGTCATCTTGCAGTGGCACTGAATTCACTACACTGAATGCAAAGCAAGTGAGAATTAGCAGTTATTCACTGTTACAGCAAGACCTGACAGTGTTTGCCTGCAGTGTCTGTAGATGAGAAACAGGCATTCAGTTTCTGTTTGCATTTCAGAGAGCCCGCAGGATTCTAAAAGTCCTCATGCACCTGCCATGAAAAAAACAGCCTTTAACAAGGGAGTAAAGAAAAGTGAGGTGCAGCCAGCTTCAGAGGTAATTCTGTCTTGTGAAGTGCCCCACAAGCTCTGAAATAGGAAATAGGGGCAGTTTGCTCTACTCAGTACATTGTGGTAACCAGGCAGCTTATTTTCTGACCTTCAGGGGTCTGGCTCCATGGGAAAGGAAAGTAAAAGCAACATAAATTTATGCAAGGAGCTGGTTTCACTGAAACCTGCATGTCGTGATACAGAGTTACTAGAAGCCATGGAGGCCCAGAGGGAAGGATGGATCAGAAATGGCAAAGTTCATACCCGTATATATTTGTTCGTATACCTCAAAACTCATCCAACTGCTCACAGAGATATGTCCAAAATTAAATTAACTGATGATGGATGGTCTCTCTTCAGATTGCTAATCAAATAGTACTAAATGCAAAGCAAAATTAAATCTCATTATTAAAACCTTAGATTAAAAGCAGCATCTGGGAGGATGCTCAAGGAGATCTCTGTGTGTGTCCTGTGTTATGCCCCTGTCCTTGGGCATCTGCTATTTTTCACTGGTTATATAGACATTTGTTTTGATCAGGTACAGCCATCCTCAGTTTCTCTTTTGGATTTATACCCTGTCTGTTTAATCATGACTGAAAATTAGTAATTTCAGTTAAAATTATTTCAATCATCCTGCTCTGTGTGTCATTACAAGGACCCAACTTCAGAAATCTGTATTTATTGGCTGAAAATACAAGGATTTTGTTGTATTCATATTGAACAGATATATTGCTTTGAGCATAAAATGCAGGAGGAAAAAAAAAGGTATTTTCACTTAGGAAATTATTTTACTCTGAACTGTAATCCATATGTTAATATCTCCTCTGTTTTTGTCTTGCAAATTGTATCTGCTTATTTTTTTCCTTGTAATTATTTTTTAAATTGTCAGGGATAACCTGAATTTCTTTTGTTCAGCTGTGTGGGATTATGCCAAGTAAAATCACAAGATCCTCAAAGTGAATAACATATGCCATTGGCATCTTGCATACATTATTTGCACAACTGGGCAGTTTGCATTAGTCTTCTTGTAATGTGCAGCTGAACCTGGTTTGTATGGACTGAAGAAAAATTGAAATTCCTCGGGAATGTTTGGTGCACCATAGATCAGGTAGAGGTCATCATGTTATTTAGTGTTTTATGGTGAATAAATCAGCTGCTCACTTCAAAATCCCCCTTTATATGAGCTATAACGCATCGAGTTCTTTATGGCAAAGGAATTTTTATGAACTGTAGCTGAACCACATTATCCCGTAAAGTAATGGGGCAGTGACACGTATAATGAACGGGACATCACTCACTTTTGTTGTATTCTCTGCATCACACTGAGAGCACACAAATTCTGAACCAAGCAGATGCTCCTCCGTGTACAAACACGGGGCTCCTGAGGCAGCAGGATGGGAGCCTTCATTTCTGGTTTAAATGTCCAAATTAAGAGGATTGTTTAGATTCTCCCTAAAAGGGGAGTCTCCAAACTTCTCAATAAAACCCAATCTAGTGATAAGGCAAGATGCCACAAAAAATATATGCTGGACCAAGAGAGGCAGGTAAAATAGCTGTTTCCTGGCCCTCAGGGAAGTTTCCTGTGAATGAGTATTGAGAAGATGAGATCTTGGTCTTCGGAGCACATGGACAAGATCCTTTAAATCTGGTCCTTAATTTACAGCTCAAGCTTTTCTGTTGCACTGTGTGCTTAATAGCCTTTGCTTTTTATTGGCAAACTTTATTTTGTGCCAGTAAAATTTATCTGGCACAAAATTATTTTGTGCCAAAATTATTCTGTGAATATAATATATTTCAGACCAGTTGCAAGTGACTCAGGAAAGTAGAGGAGTCACACTGTATAACTTGATTCATCATGCACTTCAGCTACTACAGCCTTTCATCCACAACCATTACCCAAATGCAGAGCAGCTTATGGATTATAAAAAGTGTCTGTAAAATTGCTTACTTGTTTCTTAGAATTTATCTCATAATTTTCCAGATAAAATAGGTAGGACAGGTAAAAAGAATTCTCTTAATTTTCTCAATAATGGAGGATAACTTTTTTTGCTCCAGTGTTTTATTTATTTTTCTTTTGCTGTACAGAAAGGCAAAAATTTGTTAATGAAAATATTTAATTCTTATAAGAAATACAACATTCTGTAGGATCAGGGATTCTCTGATGACTGAGATCTAGAGTACTTTTTTGACTGATTCTTAAATAAATTTTGGTACATGTTGTAAGAAGGCTATAAATGACTTGATTAATTTTCATGTGCCCATTCCAGCCTCTTATCCTTGAAGAGAATGAACATACAATTACCTTCATTAGCAATATAACAGCTGATTGTTGCTTCAAATATGCATTTTGGTGCCGCTTCTTTTCCCTGAATGTGCAGCTCTGAAGTGGCAGGAAGTTCATGGTATAAATGGGTCTGATGAAAAACTTCCATTTTCTGGCTTGGTCAGAAAAATTTCCAGGCCTGTTCCTTTCATATTCTAAGAGGGAAGAACTAAGAGATTTTCTTTTTCATAGTTTAGTGTGAAAGCAGCTCAGGGTCCAGACTAAGGGGGTGATTCATTTATCTTGAAATTCAGCTATCTGAAATTTAGGTGTCTCATCTGGAGTAACTGTCTGGGCATCCTGTCAAGGGAATGGAAACAGATAAACAACTCCAGAAGGCAATACATCTTATCAGGGCTGAATAACATCTCAGAATGGGCCTATATCTCACTCCACTCACTCAGGGTGCCAAGGCATTCAGTTAGACTTTGTGTTTAACTGGTCTTCAAAGAAAGTTACTTTATATTACAAAACTGTAAATCTTTTCCTCTCAAGCATTTAGTAGGTAATACCTAAGGAACCACTTCTGAAAGTAAAAATGTGGCTTCTGTAAGATTTATTCCTTAGTTTTTCAACTTTACTGCTATGTCAATGCTGGGGTTTAAAACAAATGAGAAAAAGATATTTTATAGATCAAATATTGCCTTCACTGTAGGCCTTAATTTGAGGCATTGTGAAAAACACATGAGAAATAAATGTTTTTGTGTTCTTTTATTACCTACGTTTAAAATAAAATGTTAATGTTATTTCAGCTTCAAATATGTTTAAATATCATTGGTGTAGAAAAAGCCTCCCATGGGATCTTGAAACAAATGTATATTTAAAGAGCCTTACTTGATTTTTATCCATTGTCCTTTTTGCCTTCCCACTGGCTGTGTTTTAAAAATCCACCTGGTAATAATGTCTGTTCTTCCATTCCAGCCTATGGGAGATAGCAGGAAATAATCACATTTTCTCAGATTCTTAGAGAAAAGCATCAGAGGGTTAAAAGTATGTTTCAGAGAAAAAGTGAATATAATAGAAATTCGTTGTTATGTTTTGTTCAAAATATTTTAGTGATTTGTGTTATTGTTACTGCTGCACCTGTTTTGCTTGTAACTGTTTATGAGCCAATGTTCTCAATGTCATTTCTGCTCATTCCCAAATCAGTCAAAAACCTGAGCATGAAAAAGCCCTCAAACAATGAATATAAATACTATAAAAGCAACTTAATCAAAAGAAGAAAGCCATAATAAATTCATAGCCATAGCAAATATGTTTTTCTGAACTCATTACTAATGTTTTTCCTTGGTGGATATTCCTTGGGTTTTTTATTTGAGGGCATTGGGGATGTGGCTCAGCAGCTGAGTCCTGATTTACAGGTCTTAGTGTCTTTTAATCTCTTCAGTCTAGGTATGGTTTTAGACTTGGGGATAAAGGTATAAATAGGGCTTCCTACATTAGAAATACCTGTGCAAAATTGGTGGGAAGCATTGCTTTCCAGATAGTATTCATGGCTTTTCCAAGAAATTTGGTAAGATATGATTACAACAAAGAAACTAAAGAGAAGCAGAGAATATGTTTGAACCTGATTTGCCAATAGCATGAAAGGCTTTAAAAGCTATGAAGACTACCTCAGATAAATTACATCAACTGTCTCTGGCAGATGTGCTAAAAGGCATTAAAAAATAGAAAAAAATTATGTTTTGCCCAAACAGAAATTTATAAACTCATGGGCTGAAGGGTGGGGGAAGAAAGGACGGAAAAATAATTTTCAGCCTGAGTAAGAACATCAAAAACACCCAAGGACCTCCAGAACCCAAACTCTCCTGTGGAGATCCATAAGATCTTACTAAGAGTCTCTTGACTGTAGCTTACTTTACTTGTGAAAGGTAGGAAGCTAATTAGACATAACCTGTAGGTTTTGATAATAAATTCACACCTTAGCTGACACACTCTGTCACAGTACCCGGAATCTGTAATAGTCACAGTACAAGAGATTCCGCTGCCCTCCTCCTTTGAGCACCAGGAGTGAAGTGGAATAAATGGTTTCCCTCCACTAACGGAGCCCCACTTGTGGCTGTCACTGGCCCTTAGCTGGCTGCAATGTACACACCAATCCCACCTGACAGGGATTTTTGGTACATTTTCCTGGTCACCTCTGTCTGTGACATGACTATTCACAGTTCGACAGGGTCACCTCTTCAAGTTCTTAACTCTCAAACTCCAGCTCCTCGAGCAGCCTGAGTTTTGCTGTAGTTTAACTCTCCTGAGGCAGATTTGCCAGAGGACTATTGGACAGGAACTATGCTAAGCAAGAACAGAGTGTGGTATTTTCCCAGTAAGACAAGAGTATTTTTAGAATCAGACTGCAATGAGTTTTGCACTGTTGTGGGAGTCCCTGACAAAACCTCTTAGAGGCCAACCAGGTCTTCATCAAATTTGTTGTTTTTTGCTGGTGGGGATTGGTGATGAAAAACGTAGGAATCAGTTTTCAGCCAGGAACCCAAAAGTATCAAAGATACTTAGTAAATTTTTTATAACCAGAGTACAAGCTACTTATGAAGAATATTAACTAATCTCAGCCAAACCCTGTTTCACAAACCATTGCTCCTCATGGTGTATCAGACCCTTGGATTAAGATTCTGTGTTTGGTTAAAGATTTTGTTTGTGGTTTAGAGGATGCTGGTTTAACAAACCTCATCTGTCAGTCTTTATGCAGCCTTGGAAATTTCAGCCTTACAGACCATCTGAGAGGAAACAGAGCTGTGCATTGAAAGTAGCCTTGGCAGATTGATGGAGGCACATACAGAGAGATATTTGTGACATGAGTAACCTAAGAGAGCATAAGTTGGTATAACTTCTGTTGTATTAGGGCCTGTAGGAAGTGCAAATTGCAGCAGCTTAGATCCCTCTGATATTACCCACTGTGTCTAGACATAGTTCCAGCCCTTGAATACAGCGCTGCCTCTTTCATATGGTGTTGTGAGCGCAAATTGTCTGACATCACATCCAAAGATGACACTGAGAAAACATCTGTGGTGCTCTAACAGGGCTCTGATGTTCTCTGCCAGGCTGGTTTTGTGCATTCACAGGGTAGACAGCTTCTGACCTCAGCAGCTGTAATGAAGGAACATATCTGACTTGAAATGGCGGTGTAGCAAATCTTAGGTCACTGTGGTTCATACAAATTAGAATCCTGAGAGATAATTTCATAGGTAGTTTTGTCTTTCATCAGAGAAAGGGGATGTCCCCCATTCCCTTGATCTTCCTTAGTTCTGCTTCTTTGACCTGCTGCTGACCTCCCAGCCCTATATTCTGCCTTGCTCCACCTTCAGGGTTTGTTGGATCTTTCCATGGAGTCACTAGCATGAGAGAAAACAATCCAGCTTTTTTGTCTGGATTTAGTTTCTAATTAGTTTCACTAAATTAGTGACATAAAGCAGCTTATAACAGGGTTAAACATGTACCAATAACTGCTGGGAGCATGAGGGGGTGAGGAGAGAGATGGAATAGAAGGAACTTTCAGTTGTAGTAGCAGATGGAGTTACTGCAGTGGCTCATCATATTGCATGGAATGACGTTCTTAGTGCCACCTGCTTCTTGCAGTAGATATTACTCAAGTTATAAGTTGCAGCATGGGGTTTTCTGGGGGAAGGAGAGGCACCCTCCAGCTTCTGGCTGGGTGGGACAGAAAGTGCTGGTACCTGCAGGCAACAAAACGCAAACATGAGGCAAAATGATGGACACAGAGAACTGAAATACCTGAACTCAGTCCTACCTGGGTAGGTTAAATTTATCAGTTTAGTTACAACAGCACAGGTTTACTTCAGTTTACAAAACATTTCTGAAGTCCAGGATGGCTTATAGCGGCTGATCACCCAATAACACCCTCATTACTACCTGGGTGTGAGCTACTTGTTAGAAAACAGGTTGGTTATTTCTGCTTTTCACTGCACAGCTTTCTCTGAACATATTAGAGATATCTCCTTTGAAATTTAAACTGCAGTTCACTTTGGGTACCTTACTCAAGGTTCTGAAATGTGCTTTTAAACCATTATTTAGCTTTCAGAGAGTTTAAACCTCATGACCCAGCCAGGAACCTCAAGCTCAGATTTTGGGACAGGTATTTTGCCCTGCTGCTCTTAAAATACTGATGTATTTTTAAAGTTTTTGGCTTGGGTTTTGTTTTTTTACGGTAAGATAAACTGCAGAAACAATGCTTAAATTCAATAACTGAAGTTGGAAATCATGTCATATTTTGGCTTTGAAACATCTACCAACAGAGAATTGCTCTCTGTTGTATATTATATTTTTAGCTGTCAGCATCAGACTCAGTGTCAGTGCCAGGCAAACTGTGACACTAACTAGTCTTTTAAGTGTGAACTGGAATCCAACCTAAAAAATTCTAAGCTGAGGCTTCACACTGACATTATAACTGTACCCATACATTTATTATTCAGAAAAAACAGCCTGTAATGTTTCATTTCAGTAAACTGAACTGATGGCTTTCAGCACTCCTGGAATAAATCAATACAGGGCTTAGTTCCCGGTGAAGCACAACAGGTTTGCTTGATGAACATTTCCAAAGTCCTTGGCCCAGCTCTTGCATAATTTAGGAAACATTCTTAAGCTAATGATGCCTGGAGAATCTTTTAAGCAGGCTGCTCCTGCAGGTTGATGGACACAGGCACTTTCTTCCTACACTGTCATGTCTTGAGGAATCTGGCAGCAGAATGAGAGCCAGAAAAGGTAAAAGACAACTAGAAAACGAGGTGGAAGTGCTTTCCCCCTTCTCTAGACACTGGGGGCTGTTTTTATCCCCATCTTGCTACTCACACAGGTGACAGTCAAGCCAGATAAAGCATATGGGAGCATCTTGGTTACGGATTACTTGGTTACTTGATTACGTTTTGTTGCAAAAGGAGAAGTTTCTAAACTTCTAGACAACTATTTCAAAATAGGAAGGTGAAATAAAATCCTGCCTTTTTGAGCACTGACAAAATGATACCTCTGCCTAGTTCTTAATGTTGTTTTGGATAAGACACCACATTTCATTGGATCCTTTGGCTGCCTTTGCACACTGACCCACCCGGTTTAGAAAACTTCAGTTCAAATTTTGGCATCATGTATACATTATTTATGTCATTGTTCAGCAGATGCATTATTTATAACTATAATATAAATCACTTGTGCCACTTTTTTTCATAATTCACTCAGTTTTAGGAGGTCTTTTTATTGTCCCTAACCCTCATTTTCTACACTTTTCGGTTACCAGAGGAAGATTACAAGCATCTGTAAATGCAAATGTTTTATTTTCTATACATTGTTTTTGAACAGAGAGTTTGTTTGGCTGAACAAAATCAGCTTCAGCACTGTTTCCTCTGGGACACTTTGTGTGCCTTTTGGCTTTTCCCCATTCCTAGTTTAAATATTTTTCTATGACCTTGAGTGGTTACATTTGGATTGAACATCGCACTTTTTTCCAGTACAGATACTTCAAATCCCAGGAAGTTCCCCAGTTCATAGTAAATTTAAGTCTCTCTTCACTCCACCACCATCTCATCACTGCACTGAGTCTGGATCTCTGCCTGCCTTGAAGGCTTTGTGTTTGACACCGTTCTGGAGAATAATAACGTGGAATTTGTAACTTGTCCTGTGAGGTCTGATTCCACCTTTTCCACCAGGTATTTTCACTCTGCAGCCTCTCACATGCCACAAATGCAGATATCTTTGCACCTAATGACTGAAACAACTGAATAACTTACAAGATCAGTTCATCTTTCTCTGGCAGACTGCACAGATTTCAGAGGAGAGTTTTGTCTGTCTCTATTTTAGGAAGTGTACAGCTTGTTTTAGGAGTTACCCAAAAATAACATTTGCTCATATGCATATGTTTACCTGTCTGCCTGGTGTTTTCTGTCTCCTCACAGGCTGTGTTGTGCAGTAGCTGTGGTGCTTAAAATAAGGCAGGTAAATCTGATGTCTGGGGGATTAACTAATTCTTCACATAATTGCTTTCACAGATACAAGGTAAATAATTTCATTTCTAAGCCCCAGGAATTACAATCAGCTCTACAGGCAGAGGGTTTGTTGCATGGACTTCTATAGCATCCAGTGTATCATCAGTTTTTGTGTTATTTTCCTGACTAGTTCAAATGAATAATAATAATAATAATAATAATACAGTCTTGAAGATTTCTGAACTGAGAAAATAAAACCTGCACATGAAGAGACAGACTTTCTTTTCAGTATATCAATTTGAAATCTATCACTTATGCATAGATTTGGTATTACTTGTGAGTTTGGTGTGTCAGGTACTGTGTACACAAGAGATATAGAGATGGTCACTTGGTGTACAATTTGAATACAAGTCAAGATTCTGTCAGTCTGACCTGATGACTCATTTGCATGATGTGCTCTTAGGCCCTTTCAGACAGAAATAGGGGTGTGTAGGACATAATTAACCCTCCTGTCCCATCCAGACACGGGTTTTTGTCACATAAATAAAGCATAGATGGAAAGAACATCATAAAAAAATACATCAGGGTCAAGTGTTACTTTGTGTATGCTGGTTATATGTGATATGTACTTGATTCACGTACACTCATATACATTCATGTACACAGCTCTCATTGGGATTTTTTGGATCATTTCTGGTAAGTTAATATCTACTACAATCAAACTAGATCCTTAGAATTGCTTCATACCATCTCCTTTGACTCCAAAGGGATCAGAGACAAGTATTTCCCATGTAGATATTTACATGAAAATGCCTGATTTGAGATGGTTTAGTTTTCAAAGGATATCACACACCATACTGAGACTTAGATTCCTCATTGCAAATTCACAGAAAATGTTCATTCCTGTTAACTGGCTGATCAACACTTCTAAATATCAGGGTATTTTGTAAATGTTCAGGAACAGTTCCCAACTAATTAATTGAATTCCACATCCATCCTTTTGTAAAGAGCTCCTATGCATATTCAAATGAGTATTTGTAGGAAAATAGATGAAAGTGAAATCACTTTCATATTTAATATCTGTGTCTAAATGTTCAGTCCATGTTATCAATACACAGAGGTATTGATGAGCTCTTTGACCACTCACTGTTAAGGGCAGCTGTTACTGATGCAGCTGGTTGTCACTAGAAAGATTTTAGAATAACCTCTGAGTAAATTTTCATCTCTCAGAAGCCTGAGGTTCTTCACTTTGCAGCAGGACAAAATAACCTTCAAATCATTAGTGGCAAGAAAATCTCTCAATGAAAAATTGCCTCCTGTTGTGTTGGGTGTGTTTTTTGCATGCACCACATGTTTTCTTATGGAAAAACTTCAATTATAGATTAAGAAAATGAAAATATAGATTCAGAGCTAAATGTTCAGACATGGGTTACACCTCAAATCCAAAGAGAATGTCAATGGCAATGGTCCTTATAAAAAAACTAATCAAACAATTAAATTTACTTAAAGGCTTAATTGATTCTGTGCATACTCTAAAATCATAAACTTTGTCTCTTGCATTGTCTTCTTTTCTGATCAGTAAGTTATCAATCAAAACACATGTATCTAAATGTCTGTAGTGGATGGCTGAGGAACAATGTTATACATGACATTTACTCGCTATTCAGTGTTTTTAAAGCCATGTTCTGCTAAATAGACTACTTTGATTGATTAGGAAAAAAAAAAGCAACAAAATTATCATCCTGAGTCGTAACAAATCACCATTAATACTGTGTGGATGAAATCAGGTTTTGCTAATCCAGTGAAAGTTATCTTTGATGGAGATTTGTAACAGAAGAAGGAAAATCCACTTTCCTTCCTAATAAACCTCCCCTCGCCCCAAATACTAAAGCCCTTTAGAGAGGGTTAAATTTTTAAGAATATGGAATCTTTCAGAATTATAAATATCTTTTTACGAAAATTCATTCTAGTAGAAAATGTGCAGAATTTAGTGGAAGAAGTGTCAAAATAAAAATCTGGTAAGTCCCATTCTGTCACTACCAGTTGTCAGACCAAGACAGTCCAACAGCTGAGCTATGGATGGTATCAAATCCTGTTCTCTGAGTTATTTATTTTTTACCTTAGTCAAAGCTTTAAAATATAAATAAGCACAAGCCATTTCAACCTTGGCAGTGACTTTTGCTGTGATGACAACCTGTCCATCTTCCTGCCTCAGTCTGTGGGATCCAAAGAAGTTCAAAGAACTTTTCTTCTCTGGGGGAAGAAAATGTATCAATGCCTATGTTTTGTGAATGTTCTTTGTCCTGAAAATAACTTTAATATGAATAGAAATGCACTGCCAAACTGGGGCTATTTCATTGTCTCTGCTAAGCAGTCAACATGTCTGTATGTTGAAAAAGGACAGTTCAATACCTATTTCAGAAAAGTCTGTTGCACTTGGAAGAAATTTGGGTCTCAAGGACCAGAAGAACAACAGGATGGCACAGACAGAAGCATGTGAACATATGTACATGTTCAAAAAGTCCCAGCTTTCTATGTAGATGTGATTAGAAATGATCAATATCAGCTTATGGACTACACAGAAGCTTTGTCATAAACATTCTAACTCTAAAATCTTGAATTAAACCTGGCCTTGCTGGTTGCTTTTTCTCTAGTGTCAGTTGGAAGATCATTGTGGTTTGGATTCAGTCTGTGAAACAAGAAACATTTATTTAGAATGACAGAAACATCAGGGTTAGAAAAGACCACCAGGATCACAGAGTCCAACCATCAACCCAGCACTGCCAGGTTCACCACTAAACCACATCCCTGAGCACCATATGTACATGTTTTTGGACACTTCCAGGGATGGTGACTCCATTCCCACTGCTCTGGGCAGCCTGTACCAATGCTTGAAAGCCCTTGCAGTGAAGAAATTTTCCCTAATATCCAGTCTAAACCTCCCCTGGGCAGCTTGAAGTCATTTCCTCTTGTCCTATCACTTGTTATGGGGTGGAAGAGTCTAACTCCCATCTGGCTACAATTCCCTTTCAGGTGTCTCTGTAGATGTCCACATGTGAGTTAGACATCTAAGTTCCCACTGTAGTCAAATTAGATCCTGACAATCCCTTGATGCCATCTCCTTTGACACCAAAGGGAGCAGGGACAAGTATTTCACTTGTAGATATTTACATAAAAATGCCTGATTTTAGATGATTTAATCTTTAAAGGATATCACAGACTATGCTGGGATTTGAATTCCTCATTGCAAATTCACAGAAAATGTGCATCCCTGTTAACTGGCTGATCAACACTTTTAAATATCAGGTTATTTTGTAAATGTTCAGGATCACAGTTCTTAACGAATTAATTAAATTCCACATCCATCCTTTTGTAAAGAGCTCCTATGCATATGCAAATGAGCATTATAGGCAAACATATGAAAGTGATATCTCTTGAATATTTAATGTCTGTGTCTATATTAATATTTAAACTGCTCCATAGTGTGGTCTTAAACATTGGCACATTGTACAAACTGATTAATTTTTAATATTCTTTCTGACATAATTTTGGCTCATTCACAGTCACCCAAACAAGTGGTCACAGTCTGCTAGGGAAAACAAATCACAGGATCACAGAATGGTTTGGTTTAGAAGGGACCTTAATGACCATTTAGTTCCAACCCCCTGCCATGGGCAGGGACACCTTCCACTAGCCCAGTTTTCTCAGAAATCCCTCCAACCTGGCCTTGGACACTTCCAGGGATGGGACAGCCACAGCTTCTCTGGGCAACCTGTGCCAGGGCCTCCCCACCCTCACAGGGAACCATTTCTTCCTAAACCCTAATCTAAAAATGCTCTCTTTCATTTTGGAGTAATTCCCCCTTGTCCTGTCACTCCAGGCCCTTGTGATTCCCTCCCCATCTTCCCTGTCTGCTCCCTTCAGGTTCTGGAAGGCTGCAATTAGATCACCCTGAAGCATTCCCTTTTCCAGGCTGAACAACCCCAATTCTCTCAGCCTTTCCTCATATGGGAGGCTGTTCCATCCCTCTAATTATCTTGATGGCCTCCTCTGGACTTGCTCCAGCAGGTCAATGTCCTTCCTGTGCTGGGAAACCCAGAGCTGGATGCAGTACTCAGGATGGAGTCTCAGAAGAGCAGTGTAGAGAGGGAGAATCCCTCCCTTGATCACAAAAAAAAAGCATCCCAAAAGAAATCCACAGAAGTGCTCTCAAGTACTCACTGTAGCCAAATCATCCCCTTCTGGAGGGAAAGAGTGTTCAGCTGTGGGAGGGCAATGAATCTATATTTTTGCCTCACCTTTTATCTGCCTTTCCAGGATCTTTTAGACTAGGTGTCCCATTCATAGAAGATTTGAATTCATAAGGTGTCAGAGAGAGCAAACAGTTGGCTCTAGACCACCCATATTCTATGTGTTAAATATTTAAAGAACAATGATGCACACCTTAAGGCAATAAAGCCAAGGTTTCTGCTGGCTCTGAGACTGAACAGCACCTGAAGCAGCTTCTGAAAAAGAGGCAGAACACCACTGTCCCCAAAAAGTCTATTATCTACCGTGAAGCTCATCTGCATGTCAGAAGTCTGCCTGTCTCTCACCTGCACCAGGCTGATAAGCCTGAAGAAGGCCAAAAAAATTAAGGAGATGGTTCTTCCTGCTTTGCTTTTTAATATAGCTGAATTAGGGAATATTTTTGACAGTTTCTGATCAGAGTTGTAAACCCTCAAGAATACAAAATTAATTGATATGAATATACTTCTCTCTATAATGTCAGTGTCTGTCAGAGGGGAAAAGCACATGGTAACACATTCAGGTGACTTCATTTTCACACAGATGTGAGCACACACAGAAGGCATGTGGGAATTTTTATATAGAGGCCAAACAGCCTCTATGTCAAAAACTTACTAAATATAGACCTGCTGGAGTTGTTCTTAAGCCAAGCTAATGAAGAAAAAATTATTTAGGAAGACTTCTATTAAATGCAAGTTAAATACTTAACCTTAAGTGTGCTTGACATTGCATTAGTGTTTTAAAGACTGGCATTTTCAGATTGTCAGTCAAAAAGCAGAGGAGAAGCTGAGTAATTGGCATGCAACCCCATGAGAGCTCCAGGCTGGGGGCTGAGTGACTGGCAACCTGCCTGCCAGAAATAGACCTGGGGGTGCTGCTCAACAGTGGCTGAACATGAGCCCAGGCGTGCCCAGGTGGGCAGGAAAGCCAAGTTTTTTCTGTGTTCTTTATTTCTTCTTTAAAATAACACAAATGAATAAATTAACACAAATTTGCATTACTAAAATGTAAATTTCTATGCTCAGACTTCTAGGCTATGCTGTTAATTGTTGGAATCGCCATCCCTGGAGGTGTTCAAAAGGCATGTGGATGTGGTTTCTGGGGATGTGGGTTAGTGCTGAACTTGGTGGTGTTGGGTTAACAGTGGGACTGTGTCGTCTTGCAGGTCTTTTCCAACTGTACTGATTCTATGATTCTATAAGATTAGCAACATCCTAGAAAAGGAACTGATATCTGACAGCAAAAAGATCTCTCTGGATTGTGAAAACTTCATTCTTTCTGGTTTAAACTGACCACCCAGAGCAAGGAGGAAGAGGAGTGATGCCTTTATACACTTATTCCATAATAATTAATAGTAACTACTAATTTTTTCTGAAATTTTCTTTGGATTTGAACTGGATGGACCAACTCTGAGTTTAGAGTGTTAGTTTTTATACACCTTCACCTCTAAATGTATCAGGTAAAACATTGTAAGTAAGAGTAATTTGAAAAGCAGTCCTTGTTTTGAAGAGCTTGTTCTACAAATATATATTTTATCAGAATGTTGCTACCCAAGCAGTCAGTGAGCCTTCTCCCAGTGACTGGGGAGTCAGCAGCACAGACACGGATCATACCACGACTGCTGAACAACTGAATAACCAAACAGCAGTCCCAGGGACGTTTGATTTCCAGTTACAGGTGTAGTCATTGTGCACCACTGATCAAACAGAGCAGAACAGGCAAAACTGTCACCACCTTGAAGCTAAATAATCTAAGCCATGATTCTTGTTTTAATATGTGTTTCATCCCTCTATGACAAAGGTATCACGCATCTTCTAATGGCTTTCTTCTTCTCTCACACCACTTTTGAATTGCCAATTGATCTACCTTTGAAATCAGCATGCCCACTCATTCCAGGCTGTAGTACCCACATCTATGCAGTTCATGGGTTTTGTTTATATTTCAGGGACATATCTGGGCATTTTCCAGTTTGTGTGTCCTTTCCTACTGAATGCCAGGTGTATCCTGTGTATCCAGTACGGTGTAAATCTTACAAAGCCCATCACAAGTTCTTTGAGGCATCCCAGACATCACCTTGTCAGTCTAATCTGCAGCTCCTTCTCACAGACTGTGTTAAGCTCATTATTTCAGGTGTACAGCTATGACAATTAAACTTCTCATCTGTCAAGCTTCCATGGCACTTATTTCTCCTGTGTGCCTTTCCTTTCTCTGTCTCTACCACCTACTTAAAAAAACTGGAGTAATTTTTATGCAGCTTTTGAGCTGTTCTTCACTGACTGGAGGTCTCTTTCTGTTTGAGTTGTATATCATATTGTCAAAAAAACCCCACGATACTGCCAAGAATGATGTTGTATAATTTAAAAACTTCAAATTAAAAAGAATTTATCAGTATTCAGCTCCTAATTGTTCTCTCTGTGTTAAAACTGCCCACTCTCATTTATACTTCCCTAAAGATTTCAGTGCTAGTACTATTATACATTTCTTCTGGACCATGGAATAGGGAACTGCACATCCCAATTATGCAAAGAATTATGTGCTCAAATTTTCTTGTATCAGCAGCTATGCAGTTGACTTATTTTACAGCACTGAGTTGTAAGACAGACAAGCAAACGACAAGGGAACAATGTACAAGAGACTCATATTAAGTTTAGTCCTCAAGCGTGAGATTATCCTGCAGACATTACTGAAGAGAAATCGTTGTGTAATGAATGTCTCTGGATCCACTCACATATAATGTTACTACATAATCTTGTTAATAAGTACACGAAGCTTCCTTTTGAAATATTTACATTTTTAAATCGAATATGTCTGCTGTGGGACTTTTTTTTTGGAAATTCATTGCTTCAGTGACTGGAGAGGTTTTTGTTTCAAAGTAAATGCTGTTGTTGTCTGTTTATTAATTTCAGTGTAAAGACTGTTGTTTAACTTCTTTCCAGTTTTTTTAACCGTTTCTGGTTTTATAGACCAAGTTTACAGAGAGACTGTGTTTTACTAAAGTAAAGAAAGCAAATGCTGGTTATATCTCAGACTCTATTTCATTATTATTCTAGCTTTACCTGAATACATTCGTCTCAGTGGACAGATCTATGATGTCAGGTAATAGGTGGGGGAAAACCTTGCAATAATCAAGATGGGGGCTGCTAATAAACTTGCTGAGTGAGATCCACAGAAAATTATATGTGGGGATGACAAGGAGATAATCACACCCAGAGAACAGGCCTAGTGACCAAGATTGCCTTGATGATACAGGTGAAAAATACAAAAGGAGTGGAAGGATCACATTTCAGCTTATTTAGCAAATACAAAAGCAGGAGATGAGGATAATATTTCAGTTGCTTCAGCAAATACAGAAAGTCAGTGTCAAGGAAGAAGAAGATGGAAGTCATGGCCAAAATCCTTCAAACACTAAAAACAGGAGAAAGAAGTAGAGGATCTACTGACAGAAGAGAGCTGTGCTGAGGGAACTGAAGAAAACATCATAGTACATGCAGTAATATATTAAAAAAACAGCAAACAAACAAACAGGAAAAAGTGTATGTATTGTCAAAATAAAAAATTTATACTATTATCCACACAAAAATTTCTGTATCTGTATGTAAGGGATTACGAAATGGCTTCCTGAGGCTTTACAGGGAGAAGAGCAGAAAAGCCTGTGCAAGGCAGTGCAGAATCAAAGCAAACCCCCCCAAAGCTCTGAAATAAAACACTGGCAAAGTAAATCTATTCAACAGCAAATCCAGGTGTGTGACTCTCTTCAAACTGCATTTTGCACTGCACAATACACCAGTTCCCAACCAGCACAAGACCAGAACTAATACAAAATAAACGCAGCAGCATTCCCCCTCCTTTTTTTTTTTCTTTCCAACACTGAGCCAAGCACTAAAAATTCAGAGCAAGCCTGAGTGATAAACATCACTCCCTCTATAAACGACTGGCCCGTTGCTAACGGCAACAACCCTGTTCCTAAAGTTAGCTGAGCTCTTACAGTGGCAAATTCGGTGTCCTCACGTAACTTGCAGGATTCAGCTCATCAGTTTTGCCAACTCCTGCAGCCATACAACTGCATTTGAGCATGAACTTTTCCTTTCTCTTTGCATGACATTCATCACAGGAAAATACAGTTCAAGTTAGATCCTGAATATGTAGGTGGAATCAATATTTAGTCTTGCCGTTGTGTGACACAGTTTTATCCCAAATGAGTACCTTTTTTTTTTGTTTTAAATAATTTCCTACAGTACTGTAGGACAGACCCTTTAATTCCAGATACAGGTGGATGGAAGTAATTAATCTAAATTATGGCACACTGCTAAAAGGGGACTTAGGACTAAACCATGTGTTGCTTAGGGTTTCAGACTGTGGTTAGCAGATGTTTGCTGGGACGATGTGATGTGAGAGGCAAACATTGCATTAGTTTATGGTTGTAGTTTTGCAAAAAGATACACACACCGTATCCAGTCTCTGGGGTAAATGAGATGATAAAAACAATCCCTTTGTCCTGATTTGTGGGCCTTACATTTGGTTTCAGAGCCTCTTCTGTCAAAGTCAACGAGGAGAACAAAAGTTTTTTACACCAGAACTATTTATGACCAATTCAGAATCAATTTTGTGACTATCTTCTGGCATTTGTATTTAGGTTTTGAATTCCAGTAGCTCAGAAAATTGTGAGTTATAAATGAGATGTCTAGACTGTTGTATTAAACAATGCTTAATATTTCCATCAAAAATTTAATTTCAAATTCCAAGTTAACTTTTTTTTTTTTTTAACAGAAAACTGCATTTTGGATTAAGAGTATTTTCCTCATAATTATAAAACTGTGGAAGAAATTAATTTCAACCACGTAGAATCTTAGAATCATGGAATCATTTAGGCTAGAAAAGACCTTTAAGGTCATTGAGTCCAACCACTACCCAGCACTGCCAAGGCCACCACTAAACCATGTTCCCAAGTGCCACATCTACCTGTTTTTTGAACACTCCCAGGGGTGGTGATTCCACCATCATATATTAGTGACAAAAAAGATAGGTGGGGAAAATGTCAAAGTATCAGTTCATAACCTTTACAATATTGCACTTGGAGCTTCGTAAACTGTAGAGATAAAATACAAATTATTACTTTTCTTCTTTTATGGATTTTCAAAGGAAATCATAGTTATCTAAAGTCAACACTGATTGTCCCACTATAAAAATTATTACAGTCACAACCTAAAGCCCTAAAGAGAATCAGGAGCTGGGAGCATAAAGAGAACAGTACACAGGGGTATCTACTCAGAGCTGTGTGTCATCTAAATTGATTTCAGAGAAAAAAATAGATCAATGAGCTTCATAATTGTAGGTTGGATGTGTCTCTTCCATTCTGTGCAGTTTTATGCCATAGAAATGTCTGGGACTGTTTTGTAAGGATATTTAGGTACCCACTTCCAGTTGCTGTTTCTGAGTGTTACACATGGAGATGAGGGCTAGGAGGAAGGTAAAAGAAATCATAGAACCACAGAATGATTTGGGTAGGAAAGGACCTTAAAACCATCCAGTTTCACCTCTTGCCATGGGTAGGGACACCTTCCACTAGCCCTGGTTGTCCCAAGCCCCGTCCAACCTGGCCTTGCACACTTCCAGGAATGGGGCAGCCACAGCTTCTCTGGGCAACCTGTGCCAGGGCCTCACCACCCTCACAGGGAAGACTTTGTTCTGCAAATCTAACCTAAATTTCCTAAATAAATAAAGACACATTTTTTTTTCACTGATTTGCTGTTAACAAAGGATGATGAGTTTTTATGCTGGTTTTACACAGGCTGGGATGTGAGCACCAAAAAGCCAAAAGAGCTGATGAATCAGGACATGGATGCTACAAAAAATCGCTTTGAGTGAGCTCCACAAACTTTTCACCTCTTGTCTCTGAAACACTTTGCAGCTGTTACTGCTTGTGCAGCACACTTCCTGCGAGGTAAATAGAAACCTGCTTCCTATAATGCTTTGCAAGCATTATTTGCTGCCATAAAATATGAATAAAAGCATAAAATATTGAGGAAGATATAATTTTATAGTACATTAAAAATAATAAAAAAAAATTAACAAGCATGACAGGTTAACATTTTACAAGCATCAGAGGAGCAGGTGAATTATGGTATTATCGGCAGCAGAACAAGCTATCTTGTGTTTAGCCCTGGAGTTCTTTATTTCTCCAGACCATTTCTAATTAGAGTCTTGAAATGAGATCCTGCTAGCAAACCCCTAAATTACAGCCAGCAAAGTGGGGATTTAATCCAGATATTTCTGGTGTAGTACAGGACTGTGAGCCCAATACATTATGTTCTGCATACAAAGCATTTGAGTAGTGCAGGTACAGAATGATTATAAGGAAAAAAAAAGTGTGGGTGTTAAAAAAGAGAGAGAGAGAAAATAACAATTCCCCATGCAGATGATCTTCATGGGTACATTCACCAATGGAGGAATTGCCATGATGTGCATAAAGCCAAGAAAACACAAAGGTGTTTTGCAGAAAAAAGGGTGAAATTCCACATCAGTGTATTTAAGAACTGAGTTGATCAAGAACTGGAAAAATTAGTTTAAAGCAGAAAAGGGAAAAGGAAGGAGAAAGGAAAAAATAAATGAGAAAATTAAAGGAGAAAGACTGACTAGAAGGAGAAAAAAAGCCAAAAACTGCCTTGTGCCTGGAATAAAACTATGAAGCCTTACATTATTAAAATATAGTCTGTACCAATACAGCAGTGCAAGGAAAAAGCTTTGTGTCTTGGACAAATCTCTCTTTTTTACTGACATCTCACATAGAGTATAAAGATATATATGTATGGGTATGAGAAAAAAGAAAACCTCTGGGTTTAGGCTATATGTCAAACTTTACTACAGATTTGTAATACCTATTTGATATCTATGACTGAACCACGTGCTTTTTAAGATTAAAAAAATCTAGAACAAATTATGTCAGAAATATAAGATACCATGAGTTAGATGGGACCACAAGGATCATCAAGTCCAGCTCCTGGCTCTGCAGAGGACACCCCACCAATCCCAGCATGTGTCTCAGAGCTTTGCTCAAATGCTCCCTGAGCCCTGTCAGGCTTGGTGCTGTGGTCACTTCTCTGTGGAGCCTCTTCCAGTTCCCAAACACCCTCTGGGTGAAGAAATAATCTAAAATGTAAAATGAACTTAGAGATCAAAGAATTGTTCCAGTTAGACTGTGGCCTAAGGTTTGCTTTCAGCATTTTTAGTCTCCAGGCAAAAACATCCAAAATGTTTGTGTTCCTCAAAGTTAAACCAGTCTCTTGGATTTGTCACTGAGTGAATCCACCAGTAAAGGCAAAGGAATTGATCAGATGCTTCCTGAAACTGTATCCTTTGTGGACAGAAACTGTATAAATAAACAAACAGAGGCTCTGAGCCAGGGATATTGCTTTGGGAATCTAAGGTAGATAAATGGTATGATAAATATTAGTTTCTTAGCAGAGGACACAGGAAGGAAAGCAGCCATGTGAAATCAGTGGCACAGGTTGCCTGTGTGGTTAGTAAAGTGAGGGCAGCATTTCTGTAGGTTTCCAGGGGGTTCTTTGCTTTATCTAATGACCTGATATCTTTACAGTCAATTAATTTCCTGATGTCTGTAAGAATGTGTAGTCTGTGTAGTACTGGAAAGAAATGGGAACTTTCAAGACAATTTTTTTTTTTAATGAGAGTTAGAGATATTTTCCTACTATGTAAAAAATTCAGGAGGACAAGAAATATTGGGAGAAAAAAAAAATAAAAGGAAAATATCTTACTGAAATGCTAGAATATCTCATATGGGGAAGATACAATAGGCAGGGAGATCATGAAGGGCAAGTCAATGACTGTATCTTTTGTTTTACTCCATCTGAGGAGCAGAAGTAAGTAACAGACTCTAAAAGAAACAAGAAACATGAGAATATGAAGCCAGGGAAAAATTGAGGGAAAAGTTCCATGATTTTTTTTTTTTCTTTTTTAATTGAGTGGTCATTTCAGTACTGGAACAGAGATGGGAAATGGCTCTTGGAGCAATTTGATTTTGATATTGCAGACATCTGGCCTTGCTGGATACAGACAAGATAGAGGAAGGTTTCTACTTCGAGAGGGAACAACCCAACAATAACAGAGGCTGATGTTTGCCAGAATTATTCTAATAGTTATAAGCTGTGTGCTCTGCAATTGTCAGAGTCAGAAAGAGATTGCAACAGAGAGAAGCTTTTGATGCCCATTTGATGGTCAGAAATAAAAAGGACAAATGCAAAAGGAGGTACCAGGTCCAAGAGGAAGCAGTTTTCATTATTCTGGTGAGTTATCCTAAAGATTGCAGAAAATAATGGTAAAAGGAGACCTAGTAAGGAGCAGGTTAATTGTTGGTGCCAGAGACACTGGTCTATTAGCACAGTTCCAAATACATGGAGTTCTCACTCTGGTAGAACATCCAGCACAGAAAAAAATATAATATGACACCTATTATCATTATTATTATTATTATTAGAGATAATCTCAGACAATATTGATTTAATAAACAATGAAAACACAAATAAGGAAAGAGTTCCATTGAATTTACTAAACTAAACATTGAAAAACCAAAAAATTTCAGTAAGGCAGAGAGATGGAAAATCTGTGAATGACATAGTAAAGCAGAAAGTACAGCTGGCAACTGTGTTTAGCAGAAGAAAGTGGATACAGTTCACACCAGAAGACAGAGCATTGTACAAAAACATGCCAGTCTCCCAGAATAATAAAAATTATCTGAGGAATTTTGGCCTTAGGTAATAGCAAATCTTTATTTCTGTTACAACAGGAGAAAAACCAGCATGAACAATGTGCTGAAATTCTTGACCAGAGAATATTATAATTTAAATCATAACTTACAGTTAACCTTATAATTAATATTTGTAAAGGCAAATGAAAATATATGCGGGAATGCATCATAGGATATTTGTGGTCAGTATCCAGAAGAACCGGAGAAAAATACAGCCCTTGGAAAAATATAATGCAAAGACTGATGCTTTCCCACTATGCAGACAGCAAAACAAGGTCAAGGATACATCAGTAGCAAAAAGACAAATTACTGAAGAGATGTAGCCACATGTCTTTATGGGAATAGAAGAGCTGCCAAGAGAATATAAAATCAAACTTGTGACATCAGCAATTCTAACAACAGTCTCTGACCTCTGTATTTTCTTGCTAGAGAAGGTATGAAAAAAGAGAATTGAAGATATGAGAGGTATTTGACAGATGAAAGCACTTAAGGACACATAGGCAATGAAGCCCCAAAGTTCAGCAAAAAATTAGCATATGTATGTGGAGAAATAAAACTGGTTTCTGAAATTAGCTTGTTTGTCACAAACCAGATATTCTCAAAGTTATATACTTTGAAAGTCCTCTTGGCCTTTCTCCTCCCCAGCTTTTTCATGGAAGAATCTGAGCATTAACTGTATTCATCCTTATATTTGGAAGGTACTGTGTCAGCTGGCTCCCAGTCAGCATCACTCTAGCAACAGAAAATTTCTGAAAAAGAAATCTAGGATGGTGCCAGGGTTGCTTGGCATCCTTTGCCAGGCAGAAGATGTGTTGGTTTATGACAGAAATAAAACTCAGGATGATGAATTCTGAGACACTTTCAGCAAGCTGGCCTGGCTCTGAATGAGGCTGCTACCTGTGAAAAGGAGCAGATAAATGTGTGCTATTTAGTATTAAGGAATAGGAAGTTCTGGTGAACAATCCTGTTTCTGCAATTCCACAAAAAGCTCAGAAAAGCTGCTGAATGCAGCAATGTTGCAATGGTCAGAAAGACTAGATTTGGGAAAGGAATTTACAAGGTCATTTAATATAATAAAGAAGTATTGATACATCTGCATCTTTGGTGCAATATTCTGTATTGTTCCTGTCATCCAGAGGTAGAGGCAAGGGATGTATTAGTTGTTTGGTATATCTACATCTCTATCTGTGTCCATAAAAGGAAACCTGTCTGGAGAAAAAAGAACCCCACACCCTGTAGGATTCATACAAAAAATTTCAGATAAATCAAAACACTGTATGTTGCAGTCTGTGGGGGCTGCTCTCAAAGCCACAGGGACCAGCAGAAGGCCCAACCTTTACATACCTGGTGATTTTACAACCCCCAAACAGACTGAAGCATCTCTGCCCTTACAGGATTCATGTTCAACAAATAACCTTTTCTTTCAGATTCAAAGACTCTGATCAGATATGATGCTTTCTTTTAATCTTTGACAGCAGCAAACAGTCTTAGGGGAAGTCTTTGTTATACAAAAACTCATGTGCTTAAGATGCTTAAGTAAATATATGTTAATACAGACTTACAGTAACCATACTATTTCAATCTATATAAATCACTTTTTTTTTTAAAATATATTCAATATGAATCAAATGCATTCATTGCTGCACAAGAAGAAAGAGTCAAGGGGATGAAATTCCAACAGACCAGTTCTCATAATAGTAAACGCAGGTTGACACTGGGATTATGGAATCAAAGCACTGTGAATCCTCTGAGACTTCAGAAGAGCTGCTCTTCAAAATCCTGCAAGAGCACAAACAAGGGCATCACATGAGCGCAGCAGTTTGTAGGGTTTGACTAGGGCAGCTCAAACCTGAGTAACAGCTGTGAAGAATATAGTGTGGGAGGGAAAATAAGCAAACAAGAATATCCAAACACAACCCTCCCCCCAGGAAACAGTTGCTAATACCATTAATCTCTACAAAACTACCTGACAGGCCTTGGCAACTGGCAGCAACAGTTTTCTTTGTTGTATGTTTGTTAGATTTTTTTTGAGAGGACACACACATACATTACTGTTCCTGATTATTTCTCCTTATATACAGACCTGGCTGTCCTTTCATCGTCCTCAGCTGCACATGTCATCCAAAAAAACTAAAGCCACTACTTGCCTGCTGTGAAATCCCTAAGCTTTTCATGGAAGGCTGTAAGCCTTGTGTTAGCAGCTCTGAACTCCTCAGCAAAGAGAAGGTAGAATGGCACATATTTCAGAAAAAAATAAGGTAAAAGTCATGGGAAGATGTTTGTATGGCAATTATGATGTATTGATCACTTGCATCTGGATTCTTTCCAGTAGAACTGATAATAAGGGTATTAGGAATGGCTCTACTTGAAGCACTCATTAATCTTAAACCTCAGAAGTCCAACCAGAAGGAACTGTTAAAGCAAAATACCGAGGTACAAACTTGGCAACCATAATGATCTAAGGTAGAAAAGCCTAAGAACCACTCCTAGAGCAAAAGGATCATTCCCCCCCCCCACCCTTAAAAATCTTAGAAATCTTCTGATGCACTTGGTCAGAGCTTTTACTTCTGACGACTGCAAAGGTATTTCTTCAAAGGAATGGAGTGTTACCTGCACATTTCCTACTGCAGGTAAGAGAAAATAGGGAATTTATAGTGGTGACAGCAGGTAAAACCAAAGAGGGGTGTCCTTCCCCCCTGCCCCTCTCCCAGTTTCAAGGACCTGCACACACAAGCTTCAGGAGAACTGATCCAGATAATGGCAGTTCAGGATTTAATTCAGATTTTATTCTGTGCCTGGATGAGAAGATACATAAGTGGAGACAGCTTTGAGTGATTTGAAATAGCTTCAAACTCTTGATTTAAGGAGGCAGAACACGTTTTAACATGGTGGGAAAAAAACAAACTCTCAATTTACTTCACGTGTGTGTCAGTTAATATTATCAGTAAGTTTTAAGTTTTACCAGTCATTAATTCCTTTATAAATGAAATTCCTTAAGCTTTTTCTTTGAATGATGAGATGTAAAAAAACTGTTCAAAACCTCTGTCATCTTCTAAAGTAAACAGAACAGTATGCACTTGAATTTAGAACAGCACACAAAATGTCAATCATTGAAATTAGAGATCTGTTGCATTCAAAATTTTATGCATGAGAAGAAACAGTTCTGAAGCTGTAGATGGTATAAAATCTTCCCCTGCATAGTCACAGAGCAAGAATTTTGTGATTTAAATGTACTGTTTTATCTTTGTTTCTATTTTGTTTAAGTATCATATTCAGACTCGTTCTTGTGTATTCAGATGTTTGGTTTTGCAGTGGTTTATTAATACTACTGTTCTGCTTTGTGGGAATTTTCTCACAAAGACTGATACAAAATATACCTGCTGTCTGAATATACACATTTCTATTCTTTTTTTATATAAGATATTTTATTTTATGTCTTTTCCCTTAGCTTTTAGAGTGTGTAGGCATAGCTTTGCACTGCTCCAGGAAAATGAAGTGTATTTCCTTTGTAAATTTTGTAACTGTTGGTTTTGTCTCTTTGGGAACAAGAAGAGGCTAGAGAGTTCCTCCAGAGAAAAGAAAGCTCTGCTATAAATGTTTCACATACAGAGTGATTGATCTGCTGAACCATTTGCTTGTTTGTTAAAAAGATGTATAACTCCTCATTTTTCACTTGCGTTCCATCAGCACCTGCAAATCCCAGTCCTGAAACAAGATCCTGGCCATGGAGAAGACCCTTTTTGCTCTGTTTTGGGGAACTGGTGTGGGGCATATTTAGCTATCCATGGCAATTTTGAATTTGCCAACTAGTGCCCTCCATGGCTTGTGTAACATCCTGGCCCCACCATGGGGGCTCTGCACAAAACTACTGCATGTAAGAGGAAAGTTTAGCTATATCCACCCATTCCCCCATCCATCTCTCTGTCCAACCATCTCTCTGTCCACTCATCCATCCAAGGTCACTTTCCCTGAAGGCCAAAGAATGGACTTGGCTGTTCATTGCACAGATGGAATCTGTGAGCCCACAGCTCTTCAACAACCCACGTTTTAGCTGAACGTAGAACCACTTTGTTCTCCACTGAGCTTTAGGGACAGATCCCTACCTCAAATACACAAAATCCATCTGAGACTGGTTCTTCAGACCACAAAAAAGGTGAATTGGGCCAACATGGCACAGAGGAAAGGTGGCTTATACTCTGAGAGGAGTGTAATTGATAAGCTTTAGAGAAAAGCCCAGCTTGGGTGGCCTGGCTGTCCCCAGCAATCAGAGCTCACCTGGACACAGCTTGATGCTTCTCATGGCCTTGGGTCAAATATTTACCTTGCCCATAATCCCTGTATCATATTCACTTCTCATAATCTTCAAATTTTATGTATTTCACACTGCTCAGCTGAGGGTACTCTTTGTTTACCTTCATTTTTCACACCTCTTGAACACTTCTGCTCTTTCTGTCTCCCTTTATAAAAGCAAGGGTGAAAGTGCTACAGCCCTCGAATTTTCAACAAGCTGACCATCCTCCTGGTCTCAGCGGTTTATATTCCTGCTGGCATATACAGGTTACTCACAGCATCAAGTTTTGCAGGTTTTCTTTGCAGGCAGACTGAGTGAAACTGGATAGGTGCTGATAAAAAATGACAAATGCCAGAATTGCCAAAGAAAAAAAATGTAGTTTCCTAAAATTCCTATATTTTACTATAATTCAATTTCTGTGCTTTGCTACTTGCATGAATATGTTCTTTTTACTTTCAGCACTGAGTGTCTCATAGGTGGTGTTAGGGAGGAAGGACTGTAAGTTATTTCCCTAATATGGAAGGACAAAGGGTTTTTTTTCTTGACCTTGTTAGTTTAAAATATTTATAACCAGAAGACTAGATGAATAATTCCTCTGAACAATGTCCTGTAACTCTGGGAAAAGATAAAAGATTCTCACTTAAATGAATTACATTTTGGAGCTCAGATTTTTTTTTATTATTTTACCTGAAGTAATCCAACTGAAATTTAATTTAAGGATTCTTTAATTAAAAGTAGAGAAATGAAACAATTGCAAAAATTGCTCCAGTCTCAAAAAAAAAAAAAAAAAAAAGAAAAATTCTCTAAATATATATTTTTTTTCTCAACAAATCCAGTGAGAGGGAGTTTCAGAAGACATCCTCCACACATGGTTATTTCCTCTGTGCAACTCAATGGAATAATTCACAATCAACATTTATTTGTGTCTTGGAAACTGCATCTCATTTTTCATCTCAGGTGTCTGGATCAGGAATCAGTGCCAGCAGTAAGACATTCCCAGCTGCACAATGTTATCACACATGAAACCTGATTTCCACCTGCCTTCCCATTAAATACAGGCTGTCACCTATAATGATTGGCAGATATAAATGAAGACACTAATGGATAAACTGTTGGGGACTCACAATTCCTTTTATAAATGTGTATGCTTTTCCTATGTCTGTAAGGAGTAGTTTATGTCACAGTTCTTGCATTTTCCAAGTGCAGTTAAATCTTACCTTCATACACTTGGGTTCCCCTGACAGGATCTACAGCTTTGGACCTTTATTTTGTTTAAAACTCATTCGACCTCTGCTACAAGAGAATTTGGAGCACATCATGATTTTTAATTCAGTTATGCTAATCATACCCTGGAAAGTAGTATAATACCAATAGCCCCAATTTATGGTTCTAATGTGTGGAATATATAGGAGTATTTTTGTGTTTATCTTCTGGTGAAACACATCTGGGCACCACAGCTTGCACTGGCTGCAAGCTTTAGCCATCTCCTATGGCAGCTGTGCAGATGTGGGTCACTCCTCAAAAAGACAACTACAGAAGGAGGGAACATCATCATATACAAATCCCTTTCTCTCAGGAAGACACACACCAAAACTAGAGGTGTTCTGGCTTTGAGTCTGCGTGGAGTCAATTTGACTCCTTCCATCTTTCAGGCATTTTCACTGACAGAAGTAGAAGGAATAAACTCTTTCCTTTCTGCTGACTTTTTCCCATGTTTAAGAAATAATTTGAAATTATTTTCAAATTACAAACCCCTACATTTTTGTATAAACCCAGTATTTTATGTTGAAGGTGTATGTGTATTACATGGGACATAGAGTAGTTTGGGTTGGAAGGGACCTTAAAGACAAAGATCTTGTTCCAACACCCCCGCCATGGGCAGGGACACCTTCCACTAGCCCAGGTTGCTCCAAGTCCCATCCAACACAGCCTTGGACACTTCCAGGGATGGGGCAGCCACAGCTTCTCTGCCCAACCTGTGCCAGGGCCTCCCCACCCTCACAGGGAAGAATTTCTTCCTAATACCTAATAGCCTTGAAAACCTCCAGGGATGGAGAATACACACGAGTACAATTTTCCATTGCACATAATTCTTAATGACAAATGGAGCCATTGGACATTTTAATGTTTTTGGTAAAATATCATTTTACACCACCCCCTCTGCCCCTTATTTTTTGCTTTGTTATGCTCTGCTGTCACCTTTGCAGCCTCTGCAGAGATTTGTCAAAAAGATCTCTCATCCCCCAGCCCACACAGAATACTGATTCAGTGTTTAACTTGCTGGGGGAATCACAGAGGGTAAAAAGTTTCTGTTCCTTTTGTATGAAAACTGGCCTTGTGCTGAGTTTGCAATTCCTGCTGAACAGCCCTCGGGGGACAGGTCGCTGAGGGACATGAAATCCTGAGAAGGAAAAAAAGAGATTGATAGTGCTGTATTATATGAAGAGGAAGCTAACTGGAAAACCAAAGGGTATGAAGAGATACTGGGAGGGGAGATTGGCATAGAAGGGATGGAGGGAGAACTTTGCTTGGAAAGAAGTCAATAATCTGAATTCTATATATACAAAATGCTGAGGATGCTTTTCTTTCCGGTGAGGAGAGGATCCAAGGGTTATCTGGTGAAAGAAGATGGCTCCATTTTCTTTTTCCAAGAGAAAATTAAACTTTTTTTTTTTTTTAAAAAAAGGAAGCCTTACTGGCATATGCTACAGATATTTGTTGCCTTTTTTAGGTTTGCCATAGATGGATGCTTTCGATGTTTTTGGAAGCCAGAGAATGTCTCATCGTCAGATGCCGAGATTATTTTATACCTAAAATAATAGGCATAAAAATAGCATCTGATACAGCACAGACATCTCTTTCACTCCTACTCCCCAAAAGGGCAGGGAAGAAGCACCATCATGACTCCAGCTATGATGTGGCTGCTCCTGAAAGCCCAGACACATCCAGCCTGCCCTGCAGAGCCACTCAGCTCCATCAGTGTGACTCAGGTTTTAAATTGTGAGGGAAGCACTTGCAATGTTCAAGTGTGCATTTTAAAGTCAAAGCAAGCTTGTAAAATGTCCAAATTTGTATATGCAGAGCTGTCTTGCACCGTGTACTTTCTGCTATCTTCAATTACACTAATAAAATTTTCATTTCAGGGAAGAGGTTGGATATAAAACTGGATAAATTCTTTGAGCTCTTTTTTCTTTCTAGATTATTTATTAGTGATAACAACTAATGTGCTGCTTAAGGGTAATGAATCTTATTAAATGCACTTTAAATTATCTCCTAAATTAATACAAGAGTGCAGTTCCAGTGCTAAAGACCCACATAAGACTGGCAGAAGAACTAATATTCACTTCCTATGAAAGACTCCATACTGCCTCCAGCTAAAATATGTATATCCAATCAAAATCTTGTCCCTAATAGAGATGTAACATGTGTAAGCAGATTAAAACATTATGTACTACTTATGGGAGTTGTCTGTGGATTTCAGTGAGTGTGCTCTCTTCCTGCAGCCTCTATGTGATAAGTCATTCATTTTATTTTTATTTTCGTTGTTTATTTCTCAATTGTTTAACAGACATTCTCAGTTAAGCCCAACAATACCCGGTCCATGATAAAGGTCAGTGTAATCCTGCTACAGCAGTATGACTGAAGGGATTTTGTCTTCAGGGATGGAATTATTACTTTAAGATGTAAGTTTATTTTGGAGGTGAAAGTCAAATTTCTAAAATTGAAGGAGTGTGTACATGTAGCTGCTTAAGAACACACGACTTCATATATTCCCCAGCTTCTCCAGCTAATTTGATAGTACCTGGCAAATTGCCAGCTGCTCCTATCTTACCTTCTCCTCTGCTCCTGCTGCTCTCACGAGCCTGGCTTTGGGTCTGGGGAAGTATTAGATGTGACTGTAATAAGACAATACTCCAAGGGGATGGTTGTTTGCATTCCCTTTAGCCTGGATATCCTATTAATATTCTGCCTTTCGAACACAGCACCAAGCTTGAATTTAAATGCATGTCTGTGTCTCCCCTGCACTGTCAGAGGTGAACCACCACAATTCAGCCTCATTTCAGCTCCTGAACATGAGAGGGAGAGATTCCAGGAAGGTTTTTTAGTAAAGAACACTGAGGGAAAATCTGGAAAAGAATGAGAAGTTTAGTGGTCAGGTTTTATAATCAAGAAATTCTTCCTTTACATAATTATGTAGTAAATAATTTCCTTCATCTCCCACTGGAGGGTTTGACCACTGGACACAATGAATTTTTTTAGCCAACTTCTCAGAAGCTGGAGGTTTCCTGACACTCCTGTGACCAGAGTCAGGCTGTGCCTGCTGCCCATGATGCTGCTCAGTCTCCTCTGACACTGAAAAAAATTTCAGGTACTGCAAAGGAAAGGCCAAAAAAATTGTTGAACACAAATAAAACTAAAAAAAAATTACATCAGGTGCAAAAATATCCTGGAATTATCCTTTCTTCAGAGACCACAAGGGTCCAAAACTTTGGCATAATAAGAGATTTCTAATATAAAGTAGTAGTTAGTCATGAATGGCATGTGTTAAAAATTCACTGAACCCATTTCAGTATTGGAATAATTTGTATAGTTTCTACTATTTTTGATGCTTAAAAATAATCCTTCCCTTGAATATTTCAGAACTGGGCTACTACAAGCATTCTTTGTAAACAGATTTAATTTTTGGAATAATAAAGTTTTCTTTCTTGCAGTTACAGTTTTCTTTAAACATTCTCTAAAGTTTTCACCTTCTTACTTTCAGCTGATATATCGTATTCAAGCCTATCTGTCCTCTGAATATCACAGTCATCAGCAGCCAACCTATTGGTCTGTTTTTTCCCCATCATAATTAGTGCACAGATATATCCATCTCGAGCTGTTACAGCAACACCTATCCAGAACACACTATTTAGAAATACATGGGCAAAGCAACCAATAACCAGAGCTCTCCTGTATTCCTTCCTTGAAAATTCCCTGTTTCATTTTGAGTGATGGATTTTGCACCAAATTACCAAGACTGTGAGCACCTGCTGTAAGTCCTGTGGTGAGCTGCTTTCTGAGCTGTCACCTCTGGTCAGACACAACCACACCCCTCAACTTTCATGGATTCTTGGTATTCTTGACTGCCTGACATATAAAATTTTGTCACGAAATGGCCTCCTATTTCAGGTTGTTCCAGCAGCGCAGTGAGCGGGGCATGGGAAGATCATTAGATCATGGAATAGCCTTTCTGTAACATGGAACAGAACTATACCAGGGATTCCACTGCAGGGCTCAGCTCTCCAGGGCTCTCTCAGGTGGAAATACTTCTGAAAAACCTGAACTGAAAGTAAGAAAACAAGAAAACTCAGTGATTTATTACTTTTATTTACTTTTTACTGAGACAGGCTGAAAGAACTGGGGATGTTCAGCCTGGAGAAGGGAAGGGTCCAGAGACATCTGCCAACACCTTCTGGTGCCTAAAGGGGCTCCAGGAGAGCTGGGGAGGGACTTTGGAGAAGGTTCTGGAAAGACAGGCCTAGGGATGATGGCTTTGGACAAACGGAGGGCAGGGTTAGATGGGATATTAGAGAGAAATCCTTCCCTGTGAGGACGCTGAGGCCCTGGCACAGGCTGCCCAGAGAAGCTGTGGCTGCCCCATCCCTGGAAGTGCCCAAGGCCAGGTTGGAGCAACCTGGGATAGTGGAAGATGTCCCTGCCTATGGCAAAGGGTTGGAATGAGTTGATTGTTAAGGTCCCTTCCAACTTAAACCATCTTGTGATTCTATGATTCTATGAGTCAGTAGCTCTACCTTATTTCCAGCAGGAGTTGTCCATGTCCAGGAGCTGTTCTAAAAATCAGGTTTTATTTAGTAGAATTACTTCCATGAAGAAGTACATTTCCCTATACAAAGAAATCATTAAATGTCTGTGAAATAAGGAAAACAGATTTCATAAAACCTTATTTTATGTAAAGCAAGATAACACAGATCCACAAAAAAAGTGCCAAAAGAATTTGATGTCAGCATCACTGGGACATGTGTTCTTTTATTTGCTGCCTGCATACCCTTGTACTTATGGATACATAGATATTTTTGAATTATAGTAGTATTATTCAGTTAGAATAATATTAATTTCATAAGAGTATCCCTTGACTAATAAAATAAATATTAGAAGAAAAAGGATCTCCCAGATAAAAGAAGTACCATACGACACCCACCCCATTAATGGTACAAAGACCATGACTTTTCATAATTATTTTATCAATAATATATCAATTAATAATTAAAGCTCTATCATTTATAAACTGGAGATTCAATTAGGTCTCTCTTCAGAGGATAATGACACTGTGGCAATGAGAGGAATACTTGATGGAGAATAATGATTGATCAAATTGTGTAAAATTATGAAAGTGGATTAGAACAGGAAAACAAAGTGCAGCATAATTGCAGGGGACTCATCCTGCAAACACTCACTTGGCCTTTGTGTCCTGAGATGAAAATAGCAAGAATAATAAATATGCTTTTATTTCTTCCTCAGTAGGAAGGTTTCTGTTCAAAAAAACAGACTAGTTTGTTGGGGGGTTTTTTCCCATTCCTTACTTTTTAACTCCCTTGTTGCTGTGGACCAAATATTTACAATACGTTGTTATTGCAGATTTGCATATGAAACGCCAAGTGATGACTGGGAGGGTTTTAGTGTGGACAGTCAAAAGAATTTGTTTTGATTAAATAGCAAAAGGGTTGCCTTTAAATATCGAGTTTGGGAATATAAAATGATTACCAACAGATAGGAGCGAAAAGGAGAGGAGGGGGAAGAGGAAGAGGGTGGGGGAAAGGAGAGGGAGATATTTCTTATCAAGGACAGCATCCCACATACCACAGTGTCAAGTCATTTGCCTTTGCCTAATTCATCACAGGCAATGTTGCATTGCATGAACCACTGTTAAGTTTCACTAAGGCAATTCATAGACTCCTCTAGCAAACATGAATAATTTTATGGATTTTTATTAATCAGAGTTTGGAGACTGGATAAGAAGATGCAGAGGAAAAATGAGTTATTGTGTCTCTCCCTGTAAGGTTTATAGAGCAGTTGTTAACACTTGGAGAGCTCAAGCCGGATGACAATGAGATATAGAGGTACTTCTGGGTGGAGATGTCTCATCTGACTGGAGCAGGCAATGAAGGCACCTGCACTCAAGGAGCAAGATGCTGTGTGGAGGATCAGGTGCCTTTATAATAGTAATGGCCCGCCTTCGCGAACGAAGAGCCGGGGAAGGTCCTTACCCGCATATGCAGATAAGGCCTTCGAGCCTGC
>JAWWES010000133.1:68954746-68979622 GCA_035583135.1 Lophotriccus pileatus
GCCCGGGGAGCTCCCTGACCGGGAATCGAACCCGCGGTCTCAAGGGTACCAGCCCTGCGTCTTAACCACTAGACCACAGGTGCCTTTAACACCTCGATTAACTGGAGTGTGCTCAGTGGTCAGCAACGAGGGTTGAATGTGCATCTGGACATGTGCATTGACTGAACATAACTTTCTCCTGGTGGATGAGCCAGTCCACTGTGATAATATTTATGATGAATTATTACTGTACTGGCTCTGCACTCAGTGTATTCCTCACTCCTCATGGGCTGTGGAGAGAGCCTCAAGCATCAGCTGAAACTGGATCCCTAATGGTGATGGATAAAGAGATGAAACCCTTATGGAGCACCACTGGTTGAAGAACTTTTCCTTTGTTTTATCTCACACTGGACTTAGACAAAAGAAAGTCTGCAGTTCAGTGAGTAGTTTTCAAAATTCTGGCCTTTCTCAGAAATGGGTGCATAAAAGTATTTGCTAAACTCACAGGAATGCTTTGGCCATTCTACAGAAGGCTTTAAACACAGAATAAAAGTCATATTATATGCTAAGGCTCCATTTCACCTGCATTTCCAAGAGATAACAGCACTGTACATATACAGTGCCCCACAGGTTTTTCTCCCTTCATGAATTTAGGCAGTTTTTCAAACAAAGCATGTATTATGTATGCAGAAGGGAAATGTCTGCTTCAGAGAAGCTGATGTCTCAAAGGTAAACATGTATAAATGTTTATACATTTTTTAACACATATTATTTACCCAGAAGAGCACAACAGCTGCTTCAGAGTTGTTCTGGGCTCAGTGGTAAATAGGTATTTTGGCAGTTGCTCGAAACAGAAATGATTCTTTGGTTCCATTCCATTCTACCCTCTCCACTTGTTATTCTAATGATTATTCCAAAGGAATCAGGCGTCAGAGTATATTGATTTCACTTCACATGAGGCTTCTCACAGATTAAATTGGTACATCCATAAAAGGCCCTGAGTAGAAGGTTTCTTTTGTTTTTCATTCTCTGAGTCATAATTTAGTCTGTGCTCCCCCTTGACCTTGTGATTTGCATGGCCTTCAAAGAGAGATGGATTCTTTCCTATTCATTCTCACCTGGCAGTATGTGTGCACTCTGATGTGTGTAGGTGTTCACCAAGTAGCCTCATCCCAGCCAGCAGTATCAATCCAAATGGAATGGCACGGGACTGTTTGGATCTGATTCCTTGCCCTGCTCACTATCCAGGACACCAGATGAGCTTGAAGGAAATCTCATTGCTACTGTCAACGCTGAGAAAGAGACCAAATGCTCTCACACATGCTGCAGTGATTTCACTGATGGCTGGAGAGACAGAAATTGGCTAGACACTTGAAGGCATAACTTCATCCTACAGGGCAGCAGCAATATGCCTCTTCCAGCCTTCCTCTCCCAGCACTGGGACCCAGGGCTCCAGCAGTCTCCCCAGTGGGTAGTTCACAGGTTATTTTTGCGTTCAGACCTACAGCCAATCACTAATTAAGCCCCAAGTGCACTCACCATGTGCATCAGTAATGCATCTGTGTGTTGTGTTTTGTGATTCTCCTGGCTATGCTCATTTGTTACAACAGCAGCTCTCTTCCTTAATGAAATCCTCTGCATCACTTGAGAGGGTTGTTAGCTAGGATTAGTCCTGTTGTGTTTTGTGCCCTGAAATTTATCACCCAGATCTAATTTCTCTGGTCTGTGGTAGCTGTTCTAGTTGTTTTCCCACTGCCTTCCAGCCTTACAGTACTAACTGGGGCTTACAGGAAGACTGGAAATGGACTTTTCTCAAGGGCATGTAATGATAGGACAAGGGAGAATGGCCTTTAACGGAGGAATAGTTTATTTTAGTTATTAGGAAGAAATTCTTTACTGTGAGGGATATGAGGCCCTGGAACAAGTTGCCCAGAAAAGCTGTGGACACCCTAGTCCTGGAAGTGTTGGATGAGATCCTGAGCAACCTGTCTAGTGGAAGGTGTCCCTACCCATGGCAGGGGTGTTGGATCTAGTAGATCTAGGTCCCTTCCAACCCAAATCGTTCCATGATTCTCTGATCCTCATGGCTCTAAATGAGCCAGTTGAACCTAATGGAAAGGAATAGATCATATCACTTCTGTGTCCATATGTGTCTATCTCTGCCAAACACAGTTTTATTTTGTGTAGAAAAGTGGTTATCTCTCAGTTTGCCCCACTTCACATACCACCACATCAGTGCAAACCCATTTTCACCATGACTATAGGTTCAGCCACTGAAAAATTAGATGCAGCAGCACATACATTGGGATGTCTTCTCTTAGACTATGTCAAGGGTGTGATAAACTCAATAGATGGAGGTAGAGAGAGCTGAGGGCTCTTATGTGTTAAGCTGCCAACAGAAGATTCTCCACAGCTCATCTAGAGAACTCTGAGAATAAATATGATTCATCAAATCAACCAGTAGAGTACATGCTATGAGAGGATCGATTACAGTAAAATTGCTTTCTTACATATCAGGACACAGAGGAAACAGAAATGACACTGAATTTTTGAAAAATGCACTTTATTGCTATTTATTCATGAGCTATCAACAATCAGTAGTTTACTTACTGATTCAAATTGTGGTGTTTTGGGAGGGGTTTTGAGCATCATGCTGGATATGGCAAATAATTAATGCAAAAACATTCTTAATGGTAGAAGATTAGATGGCTCACAGACTTAGTAATGGGAGAGGTAATCATTGTGAAGCCACAGATCAAACAGGAAGTCATTAAAGATGTACTTAAACAAACTGCAGCTTCAGTATGTAGTTTTAAGTTAGTTTTGTAGACTGCCTTTGCCGTCAAAGAAAAGCATTAGTCACCTCCAGAAAGTAATTCACCTCACCCTTCATCGATGCTGAGAATGGATGAATATTGTCCCAGGAGGTCAATGCCACCCTGGAATAAGTTTTCCAATTTTACATTCCTTCAGTAGTCAACTGATATGAATTTAGTGTGAGTTCATTCAGTATTCTGCATTCATAAACCAACACTACGATTGCTGACAGCCTTAGATTAGATGAAAAGACAGGGCAAAGTGAACAAATGAAATATTTCACTACTGCTGGAAGATACAGATCAGGAGAGATCAGTTCCTCTTGCTCTTAAAAGAGCTGTAGTCCCGTGTTCAGCGTTTGACAGGGCATTGCAGGTAGTTTAATCAGTTCATGTTAGCTAGAGAGATTAATTTATTAGTGTTGTGATTTTCCCTGCACCAGCACCACATTTATTCACAAATCAGTATTTGAAGGACTTTATTTAACAGTTACTGCAAGTTGGCAAACAAGGGCAAAGCTCATGAAGTGTGAAAGTGCATGTGAGTATCCAATGACTGAACTGCATTTCAGGGAAGACAGTGCTCTGTATAAATATTGTATGTATCTGGAGTCAAGTGATAAAAGTTCATCTAGAAGGTGTTTATTAGCCAAGAGGCGAAGAAGATGAAGATGTTTAGGTGGGACAGGCAGCAAAATATGTGCATTTTCTGCACCATACAGTCAGCATCAGTTGTATAGAGATGTAATTTATCCTGCTTATGAGCATCTTTAATTGAGATTTACTGACTTATCCTAGTTATCAGTGGCTTCAGATAACTTTCTGATATGTTTTAAATTGGAGTTCTCTCGATGCTCGCAGTTTCTTATGAAATCCTAAAAATTATTTCCAGCCATATCCAAAAGAAAACTCCAGCTACTGCAGACTCAGTCTACTGAAACTTGCCACACTCGACTCCTGCAAGTCTCCCACCTCAGTGCATTTCTGTTCTTGTCTGCATCAAACATCTCTGCTTCCAATGGCTGTGAGGGACCTTACCAAAGCCCAAACTTTTTCACAACCCTTTTTTTTTTGTGTCTATCAGATCAACAAAATGGCTGGACCTCATGCAACATTAAGTCCAGTTTATGTGTCTTCAATGCTTAATTTTCAGCTGTGATTCTTTTCTCCCATATCTTAACATTGGGACTTTCAGGTGTTTTGCGAGGCAAACACTGGGTGAGACCAGTGCTCTGTTTTCAGGAGCAGGCACTATTAGTCTTCTCCACTAAAAACCTTTTCACTTTACTTGGTGCCATGATGTTACAGACAATTGATCCTTCTTCCAAGTAACTTCTCATCAGCCACCTTGTACCAGTCTTAATCAGCCTTTCCATGAATTCATTTATCCTAAAACTTCCTCAAAATACCTAATCTTCTCTTCTGAATCCTTTTCTAATGATCTGGGATCATAGTTACCAAAAGGTGCTCTGACTTTTGAGTTCCTCATCCCGTCCCACACAGACCTTTCCTCACGTGTCACCCTTTCAGCCCATTCTAACTCCAAGTTTCATCTTCTTTGGACCTTCTGGCGTAGAAAGAAAAGTGTTCTAATTCTTTAAATATTCCATTAGTGCTTTTTTTTTTTTTCTGTAAAAAGACAGAAAGTAATCAAACCTCTCCTCTTTTAGAAAATTTAAAAGGAAGATATTGTCACTCTGCAGCTCAAGTTTAATAGCTGACTGCTGGTCATTGCAAATTAAAGTTGAAGACGTGGGCAAATTTCCCAATAGTCAAAGAGAATGATGGGGTAAGGCTCTCTCTCAGCTGTACCTTGATTCATCCCATTCATTTTATACTTAGTACTTGAATACTTCAGGCTGGCTTTTATCTGATAGGTTTTTAGAAACGTTCATCACACAACTTCCCTGAAATAGAACGGGACTATTTCTGCTTTACAGAAAAGGATTCATCAGAGGCGCTAAATGAATAAATGGAGATAAGAGATCAAGATGAAAAGAAAAGCAGGTTGACCAAGATATTCAACTTCTCTTAGTATTTAGCTATTTCTGCTGTAGCTTTATGGCCAGGACAGACATTCCTTTGTGTCCCATCATCCATCTCATTGCTGCACTGGAAGTAATTTTAAATCTGAGCACATACAGGGTTTCATAGTTGCCTCTGCTACTCATGTCATCACAGAGCTGCTTTTGAACTCTTTCCTGACACAAAGTTCATTTATTTACTTCTGTGATTGTGTACAAAGGCCTTCTTCCACATGCCAAGGACCTGAGCAATGGTGGAGGCTGAGAAGGTCAAGGCCACAGACAGTGATTGTGTTGACACATCATCACCTCACAGAAGACTCAGATCTGTCAAAAAATATCACCCTACTCAGAAATCTGTCCTTTCTCGTGCTCTTATCGAGCTTCCTCTTTTTCCTCCTGACAGAGAGAGTGAAAGAGGAAATGGATCTAACTGGAAAAGACAACACTTTGACTGCTGAGGGGTTGCAAGCTTATGGATTGGAGAAATTGTGTCAACTTCTGTATGATTGGCTTCTCTTATTTGCAACACATTGCTATGACATGCCATGTTTAGGATTTCAGTCTATGATAAATGCAGTTAAACTGCAATAGTAAGATCTCACAGTAGGATCTCCAATGACTATTTTATATGTTGAGAAAAATCAATAACTTTGGAGTTTAAGACTTGCCTTTGCTTGCAGGTGTCCTTGAAAAAAACAGTTTGCCCTTTGGGGAAAAATCCTTCAAAGTTAAAGAGCTAGAAGTGCAGTTTAGGGCTTTTATAGGGGTTAAATATGCCTGTGAACAGAAATACCAGGTTTATTTCCTTTCCTTTCTTTCCTTGGTATGGGTTTCTCATCGTCTTTTTAGTCCTTAAAAATCTCGTTCCTGGTTTATCACACATTCTTCTTTGGTCTTCCCAAACACATGAAACTACAGAGGGCCCTGCCTAAGGGCCTAGAAAGGGACAGCTGGAAACGAGTGGCAAAAATGCTGATTCTTTTTGGCTCCTATCTCCCCTCAGCCCACACACCTCCCTGGATGCTTCTTTAGAAAGTAACAGTCACAAAATATGTTTGGTTTGTGGTCTCGTTAAGACCTTGCACAACTCACTTTTTTCATTCAGTTTTTTTTTATATCCACCAAGTCTCTTTTCTTAAGGAAAGTGCTGTTGCTACGCAACTGAAGGGACCACACAGAGAGAGGGAGCAGGGAAGGATGAAGGCGAGAGGGAGGTAAAAAAGGAAAGATGTTCTTGGAAAAAAGGAAGAGGGAAATCATAGACTACGATTTGAAAACCAAAGATAGGAAAAGGTTTTCCTTTAGCTGTGTGAAGACAAGAGGTAGAAATGAAGGAAATCTCCTCCCTTGCCCTCCACTCCTTCTCTTGCCCTTGTCCAGTCGTCTCCAGCTTGTAGTGCATGGCCAGATGACTGAAAAATTTGAGAAATAGGAATTTAAGTGCTTGGGGTGTCTGTCTAGGATTTGGGAGGTCTGTCAGGTAGTCCCTGCTCACCAGTTGTTTTACTGGGTCACCCGAGGCAAACTGTTTCATCCTCTGTCCTAATTTCCTTCTTCTAAAGTAGGGATAATGCCTCTGATTTTTGCCTTGTCATTTTAGACTACAAAACTTTCCTAATTAGCACTGAATCAACACCCCAGTGAGATCTCAGGATCTCTGCTTTAATGATAGGATAGGTATTAGCATTAAAATAACACTCATCTTCCCAGTCTAATGGTGCAAAACATGTTACAGCCCTTATGTTGACCTATGACACATTCCCACTGTGTCTCATCCCCCACATTTCAGGGCTGTGCTTCAAGTGCAGGAGCAATTAAATACAGCCCATCTAACTCCAGGCCTATTCCAGGAAGTATTTATGTTCCTTGGGAACCCAGGCCTCTCCTGAGCTCAGTAGATTTACCTCTGGATCTAATTCACACTTCAGAAATGCCCATTTTGCTTTCTTTTGAACATCTTCTGTTAGCAAAAGTCTGGGGTAAATTGGTACCTTAGTTAATTCCCTGAAGTTGAATGAGGTGCATTCAGGCCAGTGTGGTTTCCATGGCCTTTTTGTACATATTTTGCTGTGTGGTGTTTTCACACAGTGGAAATCTTCCCTTCCCTTTCCAAACAGAGTAAGAAAAGCAGCAGAAGGTAGAACTGAGCCCTGCAAAAGAACTGGCAGGGCGATGCTGCCTCATTTAGAATTAATTTGTTTGTGCAGGCTTGTTAAAGTGAAAGTGGCATTTTATTTGCTCTGATGAAGACAGAATTAATTTTGCTATGATTAACATTCTACTTCTTAGAGATATTCACTGGTGTTCAGCTTTCTGTGCCTGTGATAGAGGATCATTTAAAAACATAATTAAGAGTAAAAGCCTCACTGTCTGTACTGGCACCACAGTGCTTCCAAATGCTGAGCTCTTATCTAGTGCTTTGAAGTTTTGGGGGGTTTTGTTTTCATAATTGGTGTGTGCTGGTCACCCTCCCTGCAAAATAGGGAGCAGTTGTCATTGGCCATGAAATCAGGATAGTATGGGTGTAGATTTCTCCTCTCTGTACCTTGCAGTGTATCTTCAAGGGGCAAGTCAACCCTCTCCTGAGTATCCCTGAATATCCTTTGTACATCTAATCTCTTCAGGTAACAAAATCTTCGGTGGAGTCATCTCAGGCAGCTTGGATCAGGAGTTTAAGATTTGTTTCATATCCATCCATCTATAAGTGGGTCCTAGTTAGGATGCTAGTTAACTTTAATCTTACTCGTTCAGTGAAATACTTAGTTCTGGATTAAATTGATCTTAATTGTGTGTTTTCACACAATCATAGTGGAGAATCTCTCCTAATGAAGAAACCTCTCTCTTCCAGAGACAGAACTGAATTGGAAATGTGGTATTTTGCACATGTATACAGATTCTTTTCTAAAAGTGTTGACCCTTCCCTTCCCAAACCTTCCCTTCCCTAACCTTCTCTAACCTTCCCTTCCCAAACATTCCCTTTCCTGAAGGAGTTTGATCTGATTAAACACACCTGCCTTCTGACCTTCTAATGGCAGTGTGACCCCCAGAGGAAGATTCCTCAGTTTAACTTCTAGGGAGACCTAATTAATTTTAAAGCAGTTAATAGTTTTGTGTACAGAAAGCCAGATTATTTTAGGTCATTAGCAGAGGTGGAGCATCAGCAATAAGCAGGTGATTTTAATGCAAGCTTCAGGTAGCTGACCTTAAATTTTGTATTAACTTTCAGCGATAATTAAGTGGGGTCAACAGCCTTTGACTAAGCAGTGTGAATCTCTGGAGAATGTAGAATTGTGATCTCCAGTTTACTACTATATTTTCTGTCTCATGATGAGATTTTAACAAAAAAATCAAAATTAGCTATCAAATCTACTTTGAAAATATGTGATACCTTCTGGGATAACTTAAAAAAAGAAAAAAAGGAAAAAAAAAAGAGAGAATGAAACCCCAAATTCTTTGTCCTCAATTTGAATTGCCAATTGTTGGGCAGTGGCATGACCATAAAAGGTATCTTTATTTTTGGATATACATTACAAGTCTTGTAAAGATATACATGGAGGGTTTTTTTAAGAGAGTGAAACCCTTCCCATAAGCACAATGAAGTGTATAATGTATCTGCTGTGATGGGAGGAAGATTGACTTGCTGCCACACTGTTGTTTAAATAGCTGCCAACAACCATGTCTGATGAATGCATTGCTATAAATGAGCTCCACTTTTCACATCCTTCTACAAAGACCTCGTTAGACAAAGAGCTGATCTCCAATACTGCAAAGATTTTAGCAACATCCTAGTCATGTGTTACACTGAATCATAGAAAACACTGCAATTTCCTGGATGTATAGGTTTTGAAAAGTAAAAGGCTAAGAAAATTCCACAGTAGGTAAAATAACAGGCAGCTTTGATATGAAAAAGTAACTCTGATTTCACAAAAAAAAAAAAAAAAAGGTAAAACTTGGCCTGTATTCCAACTACCTGTTTATACTGTTGGATGCAGAAGGAAATATCACAAGCAGAACAATCACTGATAACACTGTTGTTTTTAAATCTGGACTGACGAAAATTAAAATGCTTTTTGTTAGCAATTGGATATTCTGAGAACAATTTTAACAGCAAGATCAGCAGAAGTTCCTTCATTCTAGTACCTAAAGGGACTTACAGCTTTAAAGAGAGACTTTCAACAGATGCATGTAGTGACAGGACAAGGGGGAATGGCTTTAAACTGAAGGACAGTAGATTTAATTAGACAATAGGAAGAAATTCTTTGTTATATGGATGGTGAGAAACTGCCTCAGTCTGCCCAGAGAAGCTGTGGCTTCCCCATCCCTGGAAGTGTCCAAGGTCAGGTTGGATGGGGATTGGAGCAACCTGGGCTAGTGGAAGGTGTCCCTGCCCATGGCAGGGAGGTTGGAACTGTGTGGTCTTTAAGGTCCCTTCAAACCGAAACCATTCTCTGATTCTCTGATTTTGCAACCAACCATCCAGACTCCAGGGGAGGACTTGGTTTGCAAACATCAGAGCTGCAACAGTCCTGGCAAAAGTTGAACATGAAAAGAGGAGATGGCATCAGGTTCAACCAGGAGACATTTAGATTGGATATTACAAAAAACTTCTTACCCAAAAGAGTCATTAAACCCCGGAATGGGCTGCCCAGGGCAGTGGGAGAGTCACTATCCCTGGAGGGGCTTAGGAGATGTGTAAATGTACTGCTTAGGGACATGGTTTAGGGGTGGCCTTGGCAGTGTTGAGTTAGGGGTTGAACTCAACAATCTTAGAGGTCTTTTCTAACCTAAATGATCCTATGATTGTATGAACTTGATGACCCAAGAGCTTTTTTCTATTCATAGCTGCCTTAAAACACAACCTTTAAAAATACACTCAAAAACCCCTGTCCAGGAGCAAGAGAAATCTGCACATATATTAAACAAGTGCAGTATTCATGAGCAGAAAGTATTACAAATACTGAGCAGGTACAGAGCCAGTAAAACAGCTGTTAAGGTATCATTTCAAACCCAGTCAAGAATGAGTCAGGCAGCTTTGTTTATTTACGTAAGGTTTTAGAGGCAAAGGAGGAGAATCAAACAAAAGGCATTTTTGCTTAACAGCTCTATGTCTTTGGTCTGTTTGACTATCATTATCTTGGCTACATCTGCCACGTCTGTCAAGCCTGGAAGAGAGAATTTGCCTCCTACCTCTTTTTCTTTGATCCATGCCTTCAAGTTGTAGCCTTTCATCCTCATTTTGTTATGAAAGAGAGATATTTCTCTTCATGAAATTTTCTCCTCTTACGTGAGAGACTGGCATGGATTAGCACATACTTTCTGTATCTGATGTTCAGCAGTGACCTTTCAGGGCCCTGGGATGCATTCTGATGCTGATCACTTTTGAAGGCTTGCCTGTCTACCAGGTGCAGCAATACTTAAGGGTGGTGCAGGGGAAGGGAAATTGCTTCGAGCCTCAGCTCACAAATCTTCTTCCAAAAGTCCTAGACCTCTAAAAGCTTGTGGTGCATGAGCCAATGTGAGGGGAAGGTGAGTATTTTGGGGCACAGATGTTTGGGAAAAAAGATGCACTTTTCTCAATGCAGTGTCCCTTTAAGATTGACTCCTTCCCTTAAAACCATTCTCTGGGACTAATAATTTAGAATCATGGAAAAGCTTGGGTTTGAAGGGACCTTAATGACCATCTAATTCCAACCCCCTGCCATGGGCAGGGACATCTTCCACTAGACCAGCTTGCTCCAAGCCCTGTCCAACCTGGCCTTCAACTCCTTTAGGGATGGGGCAGCCACAGATTCTCTGGGCAACTTACTGCAAAAGGAACACACAGTACTATAAAATATAACATAACATATAATATATATTTTAAGTTGTGTATCTCATAGCACGTGTGCAGTCATCTAACATGTAAATGCAAATGAGAATCTGGGCCCTACTTCCATGATTTTTAACTAAATAATTAAGAAAGTTGCTTCAGTCAGTGCTTAATCACCTAATAACTGTTAAAACTTTAAGAGGCTGTGAACACTTACCTCTTCCACTAATTAAACAGAACATATTCTTGAATAGGCCTTCAGAAAAACAGAACATTCAAGTGCCTAAATTTGGAAACCAAATAGGACGGATATGTTGTAAGTTGATTATGCCTCAACTCCCCTACTAATTTGTAATGAAAAAATAAAAGTACATTTATTCACTAATCTGTTAAGATGCCTTCATGACAGATATAACTAACCATGTGATTTTGTTCTTGTCCTTCCCTAGCAAAACTTGCCACTGTCCTAATTATTTTGCTCAGCTCATTCTGTTATGCCTAAAATTAATCTGAAATACAAGCAAGTCCAAGCATACATTTGGATCCTGTGAAATACTTGAAAATGCTAATGCAGTGCTAATAGCAAAAGTGGGGTGCTGTGAGACTCGGTGAATTACTTAATGTTTATAAATTATTTTGGAATATTGAAACAGGGATGGTGTTACTGAAATAGTAATAATAATGTTTTTGCAGTTTTGCTATTTGTAGATGTCAGTGCTCCCAAAACAACGGGAGAAACATAAGAGAGGAAATTCTAACTTTTAAAGGACACTGAATGAGATTACCCTTGTCAGCTACGTAACATTTAGGGTCAAAAATATCCACAGAATACCGTATTCATGAAGAAGGAACTTTATTGCAAATGCAACTGTTGTACTCCAAGACAGATCCCACTTTCAGAGGCTGGTTCACATGCACGACACCAGCGAGCCCCACCATGTCCTCCCGGTGCACGCACTGAAACATCTCAACTCGTGCTCCTATCTCAGGTCTGTTTGAAGTTTTCAAAAAGGCAAATTTGATCTTGGTGACCTCATGTGAGACTGAGTGTGGCCCCTCCCTCCTGGCCTGCCTGTGTGCCACGCACAGCCGTCTGCCCATGGTTGCACACGAGTCGTGTCGTGTGCTCGGGATAGAAGTGCAATCAAGCGGATCATCAGAGCAGCTCGGCTCTGTGCTGTGCATGATCCAATATAGCAATACAGCTTCAGTAAGATGTCATTATGAGCATAAAAAGTATCTTTTTTTAAACTGTGGATGATTTAGCTCAACGCAGTGGGACACAAATTATAAACTGACTGACTTTATGAGCTAATCAGGATTAATATAGTATCGTCTGCGAGCTTTGTGAGATTCCTCACATTTTTGGTAAGTGTAAAACCTTGTCCATCTTTTCAAACTACCAATTTGAGCATGGGGTGATTTCTTTTATGTCTCCTATTATGTAGAAAGAAAGACTCCATTCCATATATTGTAGCATAATATACATGTCGTTGTTCACATTACTCTGAAACAGTGACTGGAAGCATTGAGCTGCAAAATGTGTATTGTTAATCATTGGGTCATTAACCTTAACAATGTCAATGCATTCCCCCATCAGATCCAACTAAATGACTGCCCGAGGTAATAGTTAAGAGAACATTTCACACAGATGAAAGTATTAATGCTTTATTTGGTTCTAAATGCAGTGTGAAGGATTAAGGTAGGAGCTAATGTATGTGAGGAGGAATAGAAAGATGAAGCACAACTGAAAAAAAAAGAAAGTTTAGCTTCCCAAAAGAAAGAAAGCAGTCCTCAGTTTTCTGCAGCTGAGAAGTGCATACCTATCTCATGCTATTTTGAGGAGGACTTAAAAGTCCTGAGGTTTCATTAGATCCTGAGGCTTTTCTAACATCCAATATCCAATTCCTGTAGCTAATGTGAGTTCTCTGATCTGGTGTTTTCACAGCAAAAGGCAGAGGATGGCTACAGCTGATGGGCTTCTGCCTGAATTGTGCTCTTCCTACATCTGGCAAAGCAGGTCTTATACAACCCTATGAAGTGAGAAGATGCCACTGCTATCCCCAAAAATCTATTGCACGTATCCAACACAGCAGAAAACCTGTGTTCACTGGTCTCTTTGTGACAGGGAAGAGCCTGGAAAGACATCACACAGCAAAGACTTCCTCCAGAGTGACTAATTTTGCAAGCTGCTCCTTGTAGACCTCTGTCCAAGGCACATCCCTCAAACCTAGGCTGAAACTGGGTGTCAGTCTGGATTAAGTCTCCTGGTGCTGCTCCTGGATGCCATAATTTACAGGGACCTGAAGGAACCCTTTAGTAATTTATTCTGGGTCATTTCCACACCAGGATCTGTCACCTTGTGGGGCAGCTCAGAAAGCCAGTGACACAAAATAGCCTCTTGCCACTGCCTGAAAAATTCATGTAATCAGCAGCCATTTCCCAAGTTGCACTCAGGGGGAAAAAAAGGCTGTAATAATGCACTGGAAATTGGATGATTGGTCCTGGTGGTCTGCAAATGGCCTGGAGGATGTATAGGAAAATATTCAGATTGAAGGCCTTTTAAAACAACAGCACCAAGCTTTCTCACTGCAGGTCCTTTCAAAAAGCCTCAGTTCTGGGGCTTTCACCCTTTACCTGAAAGATCAAATGCACAAAGTGACACATTTCAAAATTGGTGCCTATTAAGCTGTTAGAGAGCCTAATGACTTACTGCTGTAAACACGTAGTATGGAGTCACATTTGCTACTGAAACCAGTCCACTGATGCTGCTTCAATTAGCAGTGAGCAAGAGGATGATGCTCTTTAAATATCTGACAAAAAGTAGATATAGCAATTAATTAGGGACTCAAAATAGGAAGTGTGATATTTGTTGGTGGGTATTAAGAGGATAGGGCCACTGATTTTTTTAGGTCTGATTCCATTCCTTTTCTTTTAGTTATTCTCCCCTGAAGGACATAAAATTTCACTCTCTTCTCCCAGCATCCTTTGCAGACTGTTATCATGTTCTCTTAGTCATCACTTAGCAAAATTACACTATTTTAAATCTCTACGGAAGTCAGAAAGTGGAAAGTATTATTACACAAAGGATTTTTTGTTGTTAATATTGAGGAAAAGTTCACCTGCTAGTTTTGCTGCTTCTCTCATATGCATGGATATAAATTAGTTGTAATTTCTAGTTAATAAACACTGATAATTCTGCAGTAGTTGGGCCTTTCTGGTTGCATGGGCTTGGAGGGAAAAATTTGGTAGTGTGTTAATTCTAAGGAAGCTTTTTAATGTCCTATTCTTTTTTGGGATTAAGGATTTGGATGTTGATGAGGGGGAGTGAGTTTTTGTCATCAGTTTTAATGAGACATTTATAATCTCTCTTGATTGTATTTAGGTTTTTTTATTGTTGCTATTTTTTTTTTTTATTTCACTCATTCAAGCAGTCACTCCGTGAAAGCTTTTTTTAAGTACTCCAAATCTATTCTGGTAATGAAGAAATGAATGTCAAGCAAAGCAATTTTTTCTAAATTTACAACTCATTCTCTTGGACAAGATCAAAACTGACATAAAGAAAATATCTTTTATGTCTAAAAGAAAAGAGACCAAACTGCAACTCCCCAGTTACATCCACTGGGGTATAGTAAGGTGGCATTCTTAGCCATTCCAATTTGCCTCACCTAATCTCAGTCACTGCATGTCACATTTGTTTATCCAAAGATGAAAAAGCATCAGTAATAATATTTTACAGGAATGAAGCTTCTGCAGCTGTTGCTAGGTCCAAGAAGATTTAAGTACTATTTCTGTACATGTTCTCAGCCTCACATCCCACTCTCTCTCTCTCTCTCTCTCTCTCTCTCTCTCTCCAGGTAATTGGAAATTGGCCCAATGAAGTTAAAAGAGATGAAGAGCAACTAAGAGAGTGAGATGCAAGCCAAGAGTCTGAAAGGAGAGAGCTGTTGTAGCAGAGCCAGCTGGGTATGGAACTGGCCTTATATTCTTACTACTTATGTGTGCCACTGACATAAAATTTGTTCTCTGTGGGACAAACTCTACCTTCACTTTTTTTACAGGGTAGTTTTGATATTTCATTTTCATTTGGTTTTCCAGAAGAGTTCTGACTCTCATCAACCCAACAGTATTGTGCACACAGTGTAAGTTGGCTTTTAGAGCAGACTTGAAAAATCACCAGGTTATTCAAGGCAAATCTTTGCCCCACTAGACTCTTTTTCCTCTCTTTTTGCAAGGACATACTCAAAGTGCCTATAAATTCCACTGGCATCAAGGAAGATATCTCTACTGCTCTAGAAGTGCAGTAATAACCAGGACTGACTGTTCTGGGATGAGAGCAGCTTGGTCTGGGAGTACTTTGTTTTCCTTTCATGCTGCTGTTTATCTACCCCACAGTGGAAAGAGGCAAGCTGTTGCAGTAGATTTAAGCTTGCAATCCTACCTACCTTATGGATAAATCATTAGGGCCTTATTCCCAATCTAGTTTTGCTGTTGCAAATCACCTCTCTGCATGCATGGCAAGTCCAGCTCCTAAAGATGATCTCAGATGTGCTCCATGTGGAGTAGAGATGCACTCAAGAAGCATAATAAATTAGGTTGTGACTGGCAAGCAAAGGCATGGCACTGAGCAAAATAAGCAGCTGTAGCCATATCTACGCCATGCTAAGGAAAGTGACCCAGAGATAGCAAAGATAAGGCTTATGGGATGATGTACAGATAGAACTGAATGCAAAGTGTTGGCATTATTTTAATGAGTGAAGAGAAAAAACGTTTGTTACCTCAGACACAGGCTGGCATTCGGCACTTTGGGATGTTGATTTGTATCTCCTCATGATTCTGTACAATACTGTATCAGCTAATCATCTCAAAACAACTTCATCTTCAGGGTCCTTATATTTTGGTCTGTTTTGTAGCGCAAATGTGCATGTTTTTAAATGTGAGAACCAAAATGCCTACAATTGTGTCCTCATACAGACATTGCTTTCCCATTATTTTTACTGTGAGGGTGGGGAGGCCCTGGCACAGGTTGCCCAGAGAAGCTGTGGCTGCTCCATCTCTGGAAGTGTCCAAGGCCAGGTTGGACGGGGCTTGGAGCAACCTGGGCTAGTGGAAGGTGTTCCTGCCCATGGCATGGGGGTGGAATGAGATGGTTTTGAAGGTCTCCTCCAACTCAAATTATTCTATGATTCTTTGATGGAAGCATAAAATATGTTTTAGTTATGTGGTGGTTAAGCCATTAAAATGTCTGAGTCTAAAATGTAAAGTTTTTCCTGAGCATTTGTATAACATGCACATACTTACATCTATCCCTCTTCCTTGATGATACTTTGTCCCTATTTTTCTTGTAAACAAACAATTGTGATTATACAGTTTTTTCTTTCTCTATATGAATATTTATAGAGATAACAATCTGGGAATGACACTGTAATACTTAGACTGATAATCTGATGTGCTGTTGATTAGTTCCAACTACTTGAGAATATCTGGACTTACAAATTTCTACTCTAGATAGGTAATTTTTTTATTGAATTCCTTACACTTATATATACATAGTTCTACACGAAAACACAGAAATCAGGTTAATTATCTGGTAAATCAACAAATAGCATTGCAATGTCTCTATGCTTACCAAAATCCCTGAATTCTAAGAAATACAACTAGGGTGAAAGTGTCCATACTGTGGGGTTTTTTTTCCAAATATTCCTTCATCTTATACTTTCCTCTTTCAGTAACACTCCAAAAATACAGCCATTTCATTTTCTTTTGCTTAACTTAGCACATTTCTCATTGAAGGCCCTCAAGGGAAGTAGAAACTATGAAATACGAAATGCGATTTATGCTTGCCTTGTAAAATGCCAGGGAAACTGCTTTAAGACTGTAATAACCCTTGCTGCTCATTCCATGAACATGCCTATAGAAAATGTTAATTTAATCAACAAATTATAGCTTCACACAAAGCTAGAAGTGTGGAAATTCTGACAGAGGAGGAGGAAAGGTCTCTCATAATTTTTATGTTTAATCATGAATTTGAGACTCTCTATTATTCTTGCATAAATGAAGAACTTCTCCTAAATGGTTTATGTTGCACTTCCCATTCATTTTCTGTGCTGATTTACATCTACACACATGTCCATTCAAATTTTATGAGAACTCACTTATGCTGACATGAATGCATCTTAGCAGAACTCTTGATACTCTATTTGATTTTTTGCTTGTCAAAGATGTTGTTTGAGAGGGAGCTCAAACAGAGAGCTGGTACTTTTAGAGGAAATCCTGTAGATTTCACACTGTTTTTTCCCAGCATTTCTAGCCCCATGGATACTGATCACGGGGTGGCTGACACAGTCTAAGTGTTCCCTGCCAAATGTTGAAGCAATGAAGGTACAAATAGGAATATTGGAGTGAAAAGGACTAGAAATAGATTTCTACAAGTCAGCTTAAACATCCATTTGCAGTAGGGCAATATTACATTTTTCAAAGGCGTATATTAACTGATTAGATCACCTGCAAATGGAGTGTTAATTAATAATATCCATAATACAGTGCAATACAATTACATTAGCAAGAAAAGCTGACAGATCTATTGTAGCTCTGTCATTCAGGCATTAATCCTAAAGATAATGGACCAAACTCTGCTCTGTGTGGGTTTTTTTTCAGCTTATATATGGAGTGATTCCAGGGGCACAGGCTGGTTGTAACTTCATGAGGCTGAATAGTGAATTTGTACCATTATCCTGTAATGAAATGCTTTCTGAAAATACCTGTCAGTGAGGCACACTTGGCACACCATCTGTTTGGCTGATAATAACTCAAAAGACAAAATGCTTGATCTCATGGAGGAATGCCACGGAGGGGAAGACAGCAGCTTACAGTCAGTTTTATATTCCTCTAATGCTAAACTCGAGTAATCCTTATTCATATTATCTAATTCATGTCACCTACAGAAAATCTGCAGGTAAAACTTTTGCACCAGCAGTGGATGTAATTCCAAGGATAAAAACAAAAAGCTGAAATCTTATGGATTATATTGATATTCTCATTGCAAAAAACCACTTTTTCCTATTCAGGGATCTTTTGTACTGTCAACAGAAAATGATCTGCTTCCTGTGGAAAAGAATTTCAGTGTACACACCAAAGCTGAAGTCAGGCCACAGTCCATCTGACTCTTGTGATACACAAGGTGTCACCTTGATTAACAAAATGGGAATAGAATTAGGGGAGCTTTTAATGAAAAGCTCGACTTACTGCAGCTGGAGATTTTTATTGGGATTGTAAAGGACTTGTGCTCTTTATAACTGGTAAACCAATAGGTCTGATGTAATAAGAGGATCCTGTTGCAAAGCCCATGTCTGCCTTATCAGAGAACACAGAACCAGATGTTCTAACTTTTACTACCTTTGGCATTTAAGCTAAAGGGCTGGGAGGAAAGGGGAGATGGAATAAATCAATAAATGCAAGTATTTTCCCCAAATAAATGGGTTTAAACTCAGAATACATACATACCCTGCCTCACTCTGGAAAAGGAACAACTTGTTGTTGTGAGGGTGGGGAAAGGCAGAAGGAACAACAGGGTCAAGCATGAGGAGGCAAGTGATAAAGGGACCCAGGGAGCAATGTCTAGTGGTCATAAATGTACAGCTTTGCAGAGTCAACAGGAAATATTGATTTAGTGCTCTTCTGATGGCAGAAACACTCCAGCACAAGACAGCAATGCACAGCACAACTTCTTGGTCATGAAATATTTATTCCAGCACTATTCAAGGTGTACAGCTAACAGCACTAGTAATTAGTAGTTTTCTCAATTTTAGATTTTCATTACAACCAACACTAGGCAGTTCTGTGAAGACTCAGAGCTCCCAACTTTGGCTGTTACCCTCCTGCTCTCTGCTGGGATGCACTCACAGTGAGTTTTCTATGTAGCTCTTCCCCAACAAAAGCATGAATTAGCTCATGATGTGTGAAATCATTTAATAGGTAAAAAAAATCATGGGTTTGTATCCTAAAAAAAGCCACCAAAGTAATTCATTCCTCACTTTACCTAATTAATATATGCTGTAATCTGTTTTTTCTTATAGAATCATAGAATCATTTAGGTTTGAAAAGACCTTTGAGATTGTAGAGTTCAGCCATTCACCCAGCACTGCCAAACCCACCACTAAACCGTGTCCTCAACCACCACATCTACATGTGTTTTAAACCCTTCCAGGGATGGTGATTCCACCACTTCCTTGAGCAGTCAGTTCCAATGCTTGATGAGCCTTTCCATGAAGAAATTTTTCCCAATATCCAGTGGCATGATAAAGCGGTTTCACTATTAGTTTTGTACGCCTCGAGCCCACTCTCAATACTTCTGTGTAGTACAAACATTTAGGATGTATGTACTTCATATGTTCATATCCATGAAGGTCTGAGAGTACAGAAATGGGAGAGTTTGCTTTGTTTTCCAGGGCTCTTTGGAGCTTCAAGGTCTGCTCGGTGAACTACTAGAATTATTCCTGTAATTTCCATGTCAATACAGTTAGTTTGGGAATTCTTTCTCTTCAGTGTATGCTACCCCTGCTTGCTCTCCCATTTGAGCTTGGTGGAGTAAGTAGGCAATGAAAGGTGTAGGAGAAATGTGGTATTGTTTATTGTATGCTGTGTTTTTTAATTTAAGCAGGTGGGCTGGAAGTGCCCTGAAGCAGCTCAAGATAAACCTAACAAAGTGAGTACCACACTGTGCTTATGTCAGGCACTTTTTAATTATTTTTTTTATGTCTGAAGAGCTTTATACATGTCCCTCCCTCATTTTTCCTCCAAAAAGAAGGATTTTTTTCCACCTGAAAAAGAAAAAAATCAAGTAAGATTAAAAGATATGCACTTTTCCTATAGCACAGTTAAACAAACTGAATAACCAGCTGTATGCTTTGACAATAATAACTGGCACGTAACAAGGTGTTTGCCCAAGGTATTTGCATGAATCCTGAGTGACTATCCAGCACTTGTCTCTGGTCTGGTTTCAGCTTCCTGGAATCTACAGCTGGCTTGAGTTTGTTTAAATTACAGAAGGAAACACATATTTTCTCTCACATGAAAGGAACCGCAATCTTTTGTTATTTGACAAACACATCCCACAGATTTGAATGTGAGTCTGGTTTTGAAGTGCTTTTTGATCCACACATCTTTAGAAAGCTTCCCCAGCGCTTTTACTTGAGTAAATATCTATTTCTTTATTTATTTTCTCAAGCAAATAACCCAAACCTTTCTGCCATGTGTCCCTCAGCATCACTAAAGAGTTCCATGACAGTTCCTGTTACTGCCAGGATGTTTTCCAGCTACAGTTCTCAGCTTTCCTTAGTCTATTTCTGCTTTTCTTCTTCCAGTTGCCTTTTTTTTGGTCATACCCTGCTGATCACATCCCAGGTTCCCATGATGATTCTGAGCAGTGCAGCTTTACAAGCAGAGATTCCTGGGCTGAAGCTCAAGAACACAGTCTGCTTTGTAGCAAGGCTTTCTCCTTGCTGGTCCCTCCAGAGGATAGATGCCAAGACTAGTACTGAAACTTGGGCTTTATATTCAAGCAGCTTTGGAGCTGTGAGAAGTGATGCTGTGGTTTCATAGACCATAGAAAGAAATAAAAGCATATCTAGCATATTACTTCATCTATTCATCAGCCACTACATTATTCCCTGGAGTAGTTATTTCATTCCTTGAGGCAGCTGAGATTTAAATATCTGAGGTCACAGGTCTTCTATCAAAACAACTGGGAATTTCTGCTAGAGACTCACTATACCACTGTTGTTATAAATATTGGTCTTAATTGCATCACACAAGCCTTGATTGTAGCCTTAAGAGCCCTAATCAAAGATCTGTGTGTAGGAAGGAGCTGTACAAGGGAGAAAAAGCACTGTGTCTTTAGATCAACAAGGAGAAGCTGGTGAGTTATCTCAGCATAGAGACACAGATAACAAATTTAAAATTACTTTATGGAAGGTGTGCATAAAAAACTTTTCATGCAGCTAGTAAAAAATTGGAGGTATAGATTGAGACAAGGCAGGTTTTAAGGAACAATTTAAAACTGATAATAGAATTCCTTCACAAATGCTTGGAGTGACTTTTTCACCAGAGGATGTAAAGAATAGAAAACTTGATAGGAAAAAAAAGGTGATCGATAGAGTGCAAAGTTGAAGGCTGATATCTTGTTGAAATCACAAGTCTAACAGGAATAGGGTAAATTACTTTTTTCAAGCCTATCACCTTAGAAAAGCTCCTGAAAGATTGCTTTGGGTATGCAAAGGATCAAGCCACACATCGCGGAGGGAAGGATGTAATCAAAGCAAGGTGCCAAAACCAACAGCTTGAATAGTGATGTCTGCATGGATTGAGATCCCAGGCAGGTGGGGTAGTTGATTAGTATCAAGGTGAAGAGGCAGCCACACTTCATGTGTATTTATTTTTACCTCTCAGTGATGATATAGTAGTCAGATACTAGCAAAATTTGTCAAAGTCTGACATAGGCATGACAACTTGATGAATAGGAAATGTGTGAATTTTCTAAATCCCAAGTTATTGCCTTATTTAAAAGTGTGTGTTTCTCCACAGGGCACTGTCGTGTTTGTGAGTCTAGCTGGTTTGGCAGGATTTGAGTTCAAAGCTCTTGATTTTCACAGATTCTGTGTATGACGAGTTTTTGTGATGGCTGTTTGGTGTGAGGTCAAAAAGAAGACCATCTAAGCCAGAAAGCACAAGGCACTACATGAACCAGGATAATGAGCTTATAGAGAAATTGTATTATGTTGGATTCCATTCAGCAGGGGTGAAAATAGGCTCAATCGACTGTGTCATCGAAATAAAGACTTTTCTGAAGCAGCACAAACCGTGATGCATTAGGAAGAAATGGAATGTTGAGTAAACACTGAAGCAACAGCTTGGTAATCTTTGGGGTTTGTGAACTGCTAAAGCAGCTCTTTTTGCCCCGCTAACTCAATAGGTCAACTATGGAAAGCAGTGAAATTACTGGATTATAAATTAATAAAATTAATAGAGAGACCATTGAGGTCAACTTCTGCATTGCAACCACAGAACTCAAGAAGATTTAGAGAACCTGGTCAAACTTTTAAGTGAGAGCTCCAGGCCTCTTGCTCACCTTTGCTCAATAGCCATCCAAAAAGCTGATTGAACAAGTTTTAATTCCTACAGTGAGAAAAAAAAACATCCATATTTAAAGGCTGTGTAGAGGAACAGAGGAGCAAAAAGAGAATTTAGATTGCATAGATCACCTTCATTGTGGCACAAGATATAACTGTATATGTAACTTCAGAATATTTTAGTGCTGATATGGTTTTTCCAAATGGGCATTTTTTAAAATTAAAAAAAAAGCTAAAAAAAGTCCCAACACTTCATAAGCAGAATTATCTACAGGTAGCAGGTGATTCCCATCTTTTATTTATGTGTTCAAGATGGGATGATTTGAAAGAAGTCGTATTCTATTACTCAGAGAGGTATGACTAAAATGAGAGCAGAACTTAGTAACATGTGGAAGGAGTTGCTTTTCCACAGGCACAACGAGAAATATATTCAGTGATTTAGAAATTATGCAGAATTTTTCTTTATTATTTAACTTGCTTCCATGATTAAAAACCATAAACTTCTTGGTCATAATAAAGTCTGCTCCACCCATCACAAGTATTAGGGGGAAAATTGGTCTTACACATTTTCAGAATTTTTTAGCAGTTTTTAGTCTTCAAGGTTTGAGTTACAATTTTTTTCCCCTCTTGTGAATGTGCCCCATTACTACACTTTGTAATTTTGGATTAAAAGCGGTCTCAATAATTTTCTTTTGATGAAAGGCAGTTCTTTCAATGCTGTTTCCAAACTAGACCTGAACAGTGTGCTGTGCACTTGAAAGAAACTTCAGCTTCTTGTGCAGAGAGAATTTCTCAAGCACTGTAGGCCATGCAATTGCTTTGTGATATAAGCTACATTGCAATTTGGGTTTTTTTTTTTGTAAAGAATTACTTTAACAAGCAACCAGTGGTTATTTAATTTTGCCACCACTGAAACCTACTATGGTAACTACACTGATTGCCTAACTCACTTCCTGTTTACCTCCAGAGTTCTGGCTTCTAAATTATTGGACCACAAATCATTTAATTCCCAGGGTCTGGCATGTGGGAAGCCAGATTGTTTCCTTTGCTAGAAGACGCAGGAATAGGACAAATGAGAGGTGTATTCAAAAAAAAAGAAGGAGAAAAAAAAAGAGAATTATTTTAAAAGTTACAACAATAAAAAGACCCATTGCCATAACTAGTCTGGCTTTCTATTAGCTAAGCTTTAGGCTGATGTCACCATTTGGGCTGAGGAAAAGAAGAGTGATTTGATTGAGGAATGAAAGATCCTCATGTACATCTAAATCCTGCCTCTGGCACTGTTTGATCAGTGGGATTCTGCAGGAGCCCAGGGTGGTTGGGCAATGGTGAACATGAAAGGGCATCAGAAAAAAAAACAGTGGGGTTAAGCAGCACCAGTCCCAAAAGTCTCAGTGAGGACTTCTGACCATGCAAACGACACCTGTTCTGTCAGAGTTCATATTTTATGAAAGAAACGTGGCCCTACTGTACTCTGTGAAGAGCTCTCACGTCATTTCAGGAGGGCCAGGATTTGAGATGGATGCTTAAACCCAGTGTCACAACCTGTAAGTGCCTCTCACTGTGAGCAGCACTGTGCACTCTGCAGTGGTTGTGTGGGGACAGGGGATGGGGCTGTCACATCTCTGCTCTGCTGCACGGAATAATAACCAGCTGTGGTTGTAGTTGTAAGAGAGGAAGCGCCTCTTTTAATATTCCCCTGTAGAAAGGGAAGGTTTTATGAGAGGTGGGAATAGGACATAGGCCTCATGATTCACCAGCCAGACTAGCTGAGGTAAGATATTTTATTTAAAAGGCCGAGTCGTTTACTCCTCACTCTGAAAAAGGAAAGTTGTGCATTCTGGGTGAGCAATAATTAAATCCTTTTCTTTCTGGGGTGGTTGTTTCTTGGGGAATAGCTCCCATGAAGAAAATCGGTCCCGTGCCACTATTACTGCCCAGCTCAGCCTCACTCCCACTGCTTTGGCAACAAACAGGGACAGATCTCGACTTGCCTCAACTTCTGTGGGAGCTCAGGGTTCGTATGGGATGCTCTCAACACCTCTCTCTCAGATCCTATTGCATTTTTACTGCCATCCTTCAGTCTCCATGGCAACCCTCACTGCAGCACACCCTCCTAAGCATTGCATATGTGCAGCATCACAGCTTTTTATTCAGTTTTTTTGGGTTTTCTTTTCTCTGGTGAATTTTTGTTGTGTCTTTCTACATAAATAGTTACTTTAATAGAGATAATGAGCCCGCTGTGTTGCCAGATGAACTCTTGGGTAGTCCTTTCTGGGTCTAAATCATGCACTAATAACCAAGCATCTTTTCCACTCACTGTTTCCCGAGGTTAGGTTATAAATGCATGTTGGTAGTGCTGATGGTACAGCACTGGTGTTTGCACTGCTAAATCTACATAAAACCCAAGGACAATTAGGATGTATGTAGTCATGCATGATCGTTTTTGGAGCCACTGTACAATATTTATGTCCTTTATGCTTCATCTGTTCTGAATTCCACGTCTCGTTCAGCTGTTGAAAGCCTTGTGCAGAGGGTAAGGCTGTTACTGTGCAGTTTATTCAGGACACCATGAATTTTGCAATATTCTTACTGACTTCAAACCTTTATGAACGATATCTACATGAGTGCAATTCTCCAGGACCCGTCATGCACTGCCAAGGATTAAAAGAATATCATAGGGTAGCCTGAAGCAACCAACATCTGCTCTTGGACATCTCATATTAGCAGTGACATTCCCCACGGGAAATCACTTCTGTTCCACTGGTGGGATTTGATCTCTCTGGTTCCTAAAAAGTGCTTTTGCAAGAGCAGAGAGGGAAAAGAACCAGGGAAAAAAAAAAAAAACAAAAACCCACAAAAACAAGTAGAAGGAAAATGAGAAAAATAATGATAATAAAAAAGGTAAAAAGAAATAAAAAAGGAAAAACAAAAATAAAAATTGATAAAAGCCTGTAAAATAAATGGGAAGGGTTTTGGAAGGTTTGGGAAGGTTTGGGAAGGTTTGGGAAGGGAAGGTTTGGGAAGGGTTGGGAAGGTTTAGGAAGGTTTGGGAAGGGAAGGTTTGGGAAGGTTTGGGAAGGTTTGGGAAGGGAAGGTTTGGGAAGGTTTGGGAAGGT
>JAWWES010000133.1:68998926-69017160 GCA_035583135.1 Lophotriccus pileatus
TTCATATTCAGATTCGTCACAGTCCTCCTTTTTCTCCATCCAGTAACTGTATGCCGCAGCCGGTCCACCTCCGACAGCAAGTTACACAAACAATCTCATCATTTCTTTTTGGTCTAGCAAAGAAAGACCAGTTCAGGATGCCACTGCCACCTTCCTGGTTGCCAGGTTATCACATCCCACTCAGAGATTACAGCTTGCACTCCTTATTATTAAATTGCCTTGTTTCAAGTCTTTAAAAGTCATTAGTTTCTAAGCATATAGGTTTTGTTAGTTCCTCCTCATTTGCTGCCTCTCATTATGTAATTGATTATGTAAAAGCCTAATCAGTTGGTTTTCAAAAACTTGCAATGGCCAATCAATCACGTCTGTGAAAAGTTAACAATTCTGTTTAAATCTTAGTTGGGTTTGGATTTTAATGACTTTTCCATAGCAAAAGACATTCCACTGTGGGCTGGAAAAAAAAATATAGCAGAGCCAGTGCTCCTCACTTCTGATAGTCTTTAATTATGATATGGATTCTTATATTAAATAGTGAAAAGTGGGGGTCACCCTCTTGCTAGTCTATGACATGTCACAATTTTGACTCACAGTAACATCTATACACATATATATTAAAATATATATAAATATATAAATGGAGGACGGCAGTTCATTCCTGACACGTCCACCTGCTCCAGAATCGTGTCTTTCACAGGTTCCTGTGTGGATGTCTGCACCAGCCCAAGAAAGAAATCCTGTTGCTCTAGTACAGAAACCAGAAAGAAGAAGTCATGATTCTAGACCAGAAATATATTTATATTTCTCCTAAGTTGAGCTAGTGATGAAACACAGACTTTTCTTCTGAGCCCTGAGGAATAAGGGCTGTTGTTTCTAATGTCATCAGTTCATGCCTTCTTGTTAACACAGCCATGGCTGCAAATATTTTTCTCTGTTTCCTGGGGAGTAGAGGAGGGAAAATACTGCTTTGTTTTTTAAAAGATAAATCTATAGTTTGCCAGCTCTGGAGGGAAAATATTCCACTTGATCTGCTTGTTCATTAATCTACCAGGCATTCATTACAACTGCACGGAGTCCCAGCTAGAGTTTATGGTCTCTGCTCTGTTTGTCAACGTGGGAAGAGTTGTACATGAAAATTTCTAGCTGCTTTATTCAGGAGGAACAACTCCTCCAAAGAACTGTTTGTCTGCACACCGAACAAAATCTAAATCATATTCTTCCTTAAAAAGCGCAACTTGGCTCATTGTAACCTTCAAAAGGGATTCTTTGAGGCTGCTTTCATGGTTGCATGGCAGATAAATAGTTTCTTTGATGTGCAGGAGATGACTGCTTTCTTAAATGACAGGACATAAAAAGCTGACTAAGAACAATAACTCAAGTTTCTAAGGTAGAACAAAACAGGTGTCATTTGTCCTGCCTTAAAACTCTGAAGAGATGCACAGGTACTGAAGCACTTGAATGGTTTATCAACAAGGAAACAAACAGGAACCAGTTCTGCTGAGATTGCTTGAGCTTCTTAAGCATAGGATATCACTTGTAATATACTGTCTGCATTCCTTAGGGGTGGATATTGAAGGAGGAAAAAAAACCCCACACAACTGATTGTTATGGGGTTACTTGATGAGCACAACCACATACTGAAGTTTAGTAATTTGACTTGTAGGACTGTAAAGCAGGCTTATAATTATAAAGCTTAAACTGTTCAGGATAAAGTGTCCTCTTTCAGACATCTGCTTCACAATGCATGTGATTTTGAAAGCTTCAATGAATACAGTTGAACCTTCTCCAGTAACAGGACTGAGAGGAGTGGAAGATTTTTTTTTTTAAAAGAAAGGTGTTTACAGTCCAATCACAAAGATCTACCAGTCATTCCAGTCTTTGAAATAGGACCACGAGTTTGAAAGGTGTCCAGGTCTTAATGATAGGGGTAAAGATCTTTACAGTTTTTTAAATACATACATACATATATATATATATATATATGCATATATTTGAAAATTAAATTTAAATTTTACATATTCAGAGGAAGCTTTGGGGAGTTTGGTAATATTTACAAACCATTCTTTCTGCTCTGGATAACATTTTATGTCATGTAGGTACTGATGATCCACCATGCATTGTTATCTACCACCTTATTACAAGCCTGAGAGGCTCTGTCAGCCAGGGATTATTTTGTTGCAACTAATCATCACAGGAATCACTGAAATTCAATAATTAGTGGTCTATTTGCAACATAAATTCTCAAGAACCAAATCCAAAAAGCATTGGTTGGCTGACCAAGAAGCCAAGAACAGAGGGGTGAACAGAGGTATGTAAGAAAATAAAGAGTGAAGCTAAGATAGGAAACAGTGAGAAAGATAACCAAGTGTTACAATGATATGCAGAATTATTAAGAAAAAATAAATATAGATTTGCTGTAAGAATAGATGTACCCTGAAAAGGATATTGAAAATACAGGGAATGAAAATAGAGAAATATATTGTTGTGACCAGGGAAAAGTATTAGCACCCAGTGTTAGGAATTGATGTGTTGGAAGAAACTTCAGAATTCTTTCCCTTGGTCGTCATTTCCTTGTCAGTCAATGTCAGTAAATCCCACACCAAGCTATATTTTTTTGCTTTTTCTAATCATTGGGCATGTGATGGAAAGCAACATTACTACAGCTGTCTGTCACCAAGGCAGTTGAAGTGACAAATGTTTGTTTCTATGGATTTGAGGTCTCCAGTCTGTTCAGTGACCCAAATTGGAGCCATTCTGATGTCATGTGATGTAACAACACACACAAAAAAACCTTCATAATGTTTAATTATGAAAAACTCTTCCACAAGATACTCTCTGAGGCTGTACACACAGGCACTTGAAGCTCACTGAATGCCAAAACTGGCAGCTTCCTTGGCTCTAATCTGCTGGAATACTCACATTATGGTGGTCTCACAACAAAATTCCATGATTTTTTCTCACAAGACACTTGCTTCTATGAGCTCAAAAGCTGTAAGGCAGTCACTGCATAGATTGTTAAGAGACATTGAGATTAAATGTTAAAAATATTGAGGTGCTGGAGCTTGTCCAGAGAATGCAACAGAGCTGGGGAAGGATCTGGAGCACAAGTCTGATGAGGAGCAGCTGAGGGAGCTGGGGGGGCTCAGCCTGGAGAAAAAAAGGCTCAGAGGGAGACTTATCATTCTCTTCAACAACGTGAAAAGAGTTGTAACCACATGGAGGTCAGTCTCTTCTCCCAAGTAGCAAGTGGAAACAGGCTCAGGCTGTAGCAGGGAGGTTTAGATGGGATATTAGAAAAAAATTTCTTCCTTAAAAGCGTTTTCAAGAACTGGAAGGGCAGTAGTGGAGTCACCATCCCTGAAGGTACTTAAGAGTCATGTCGGTGTGACATAGCTGGGGACTAGTTTTAGTGCTGGGTTAATGGTTGGATTCAATGATCTTCAAGGTCTGTTCCAACTTAATGATTCTGTGATTCTAATTTTTTTTTTTTTAACTCATTATTTACTCTGTGGACTTAGTGCCAGAACAGAAATCAAAATGCTACATTTTCCAACAATCATCTTGAAAACCTTTATTCTCTTAAAGATTGTTTCCTTTTATTTGAACCCTTTCTTTGCCACCTATTCTTAAGTCTCTCACAGGTCATTCAGTGTGGATAAGGAGAAATAATTGCAAGTGACTGACTTATTGTGGATGAATGAGTTAATCTAAAACACCTCAGTGAAGGCTTTTCCACTTTACTGCATAAATTAAAAAGAGAAACAACCTCTAAAAAAGTATTATTATAGTGGCTTATCAAGAGAGTATAAGCTAATATGGCTTGGGGTTGAGGTGAACTCAGTTTATGCAGTTATGCTGCTCAGTTGGTGGTGAATCCTAACTCCTTTTGGAAGGAGAATTCTGTTGCTGTAGAGCATCTATCCCTCATTCCTCACATTTCAATCCACAATGACAAACAGGCTCAGGGACACAAGTTGTTGTCCTCTTCCCTAGAGTCTGCAAACTTTCATAGCTGTTCTTAAGGAAAAGATCTACCAACTTGTATATTCTGATGTGTATTTTTTCAATCAGTGAATTTAAATGATAATATTGTATTTCTAAAACATTAAAAAAGCACAAACTTTCTGCAAAAGCATTTTTTAACAGATTTATGCATTTCCTCTCTCACCTAGACTTCCAGTGTCTCTCACTGTTGCCACATGTGATCTCTCCATCTCTCCTGCTGCTGCTGCTGCTGCTGCTCCAACTATCCTGGCCCTCTGTGCTGCTGAGAAGTGAAACCAAAGCAAATGCAGAGCCCAGGTCCCTGTTCAGGGAGATCAAACAGACAGTGCTGAGCAGACCCCCACAAGTCTGACCCTCTCTGCCTTCACGTGACCTTTCTTCCCTTCAGACAGTGAAACTCAGCTTGACTTCCACATCTGGCCTCTCTCTGGGTGATAAACTGATATTTTTTAGCTTGTTAAAGGATAGAGACAATGGAAACAAGAGGGAGTTACAGTCTGTGCAGAAAAATAGGTTTTTATATCCTATCAACTGAAAGTGTTTAATGTGTTCAAGAGGGCAGATGTGATAATGTGCATCTTGCAGTAAAAAAAGGAAATGAAAACTGCAAGTCTGCTGGCAGGGGTTGTTCTGGTTAACAAGAGATCATTCCATATAAATAAAGAGTGGCAGATATAGTGTCTATAAAAACATGAGAAAAAAAAATTACCAAGGTCTTCATTAGCCTGTTAATGTGATCTCAGTAGCATGGGTGTTGTTTGGAAATAACCTGGAAATCTAAATATTTGACCAAAATCTGCTTGATTCAGCAATGTTATCCTATCACTCTTAGCAGCATATCTGCCTAGTCAAAACTTTTAAGGACAAAGTTGAAATTAGTACAAAAAAATGAACTAATTGATCTAAGCAACAGGAAAAATATTCAACCTCATGGACTGACAATAAACCATACTATATTAAGTATCTGATCCTTTATTAAAAAAAAAAAAGAAAAAAAAAAGAAAAAGTATATTTAACTTTCAGACTAACTTTACCAGAAAATGCTCTTTCTCCTTCTGATTTCATCAGATCAGGAACTAGAGATTTGCTCTGAAGAAAGGCAGAGACACAACTCAGAGCCCATATCACTGAGCAGGAGGCACAGCCCTGTGAGCAACCAGGTGGCACTGACAGAACATAAACCTCCTGTAGATAATTTGGACTATGAAAAGGAATAGTTCTAACTACCAACAGAACAAGTCTCAAGCTTTTACTGGGATATATAAGAGTGAAACATCATAACTCAACATAAAATTTTGGTAAAAAATTGCACTGTATAATTGTCTGTAATATAAACAAAAAGTGCTGGAATTGGTGGAGCAGGGACCTCTTTTGGTCCTGCATAATTTTTTCTTGCTTTTAAATACAAATTTATGCTATTCCAGCACCTTAATCACATTTTCTCCTGACACATAGTGGTTTTACTCTTAAAAGCAGACTAATTCTTGCAGGTAAGAATTATTTCTGTTTGTGAGACCACTGGCTTTAGAGCAGATCAAGGCTTTTAGAACTTGAGATATTTCTTTCTTGACAATAAGAATAGGAAAAGACCTACATGACTAAATTAAAGTAGATTCTAAAGTTTATCCAGCTAAAGTCAGAGGAATTCAAGAGGTCACCCACAGCAGACTGGTAATTTCAATTCATGTATTTTTTAAAGCAACTCAGTCATTTTTACTTTTTCACCCATGAAACGCTGAAGCTTTTTCAGGGTCTGTGGCAGGTTAAGAAGAAAATCAAACCTCATGTTTGTAAAGTCATACAAGGCACAACTTCCTTGGGAAATGTTTGAGACGTCAACATCTGAAAAACTGTTATACCATCTATATTACCAAGACACCAGGTCTTAGTGTTTTTTTGACAAATGAGTCAGCATTTTACTATTTGTTTTCCAATTTCTGTGTCTATAAAATATCACAGAAATACTAGAGAGGAATTCAAAATATTTGAGAGAAGGAAGCATCAACACATATTGGTTTTCTTCAAAGTTTTTTTTCCCATTTTATGATTGAAAACTCCCTGATATTATTCCCCATCTAAAACAGTTCATGGTCTTTCATAGTTCTTTGCTCTTAATTAATTTTCTGAAAGGTGGGTTGGTTGACTTGCTCTTTGTGACAGAGGTATAAAATTTTTTTGACCAGTGGCTGCTGAGAGAACATGGAGGTATTTCCCAAAGCTTTCCTACCTGGTTCAGAAAATACTGTTTATAGCTCTTACCTTGAAACAACAAAATACTTAAAATTCAAAACTCATCTGCCTCCGAATGGGTTTGGGAATTCATTTTGTTATCATCTTCGATTCTTGTTGTTAAAGCAATCTAGGAATTGGGAAACACATTAGCTTAGCCCTGGGGAAATGCATGGATATGCTGAAGGCTGAAAGGGAGCTGAAGGCTGGAGACATAATGAATTCACTAAAGGGTTTATTTTTTTCTAACTAAATCTCAGAAGTTATTTGGTACTGTGAGAAAGTAACCCGTGCCACTGGTCCAGTTCACAGATTAAACTGGCCAACAGACCAGTTTATTTTATGTGGAACCTGTCTGTCATCCACTCTCTGGTACATGCTTTGAGACAGAACAAAAAGGCACTCAAAACAGCAGTTTAATACTAATTTATCTGTGCTTGTTGTCACACAGCTGGGAACACGGGGAAAGTAAGGCACTGCTAGTCGACATTCTTTTTTAAAGACTGTTGCGTTTGCAACACCAAGGACTTGTCCATTAATTTTTATCACTCCAGAGGAGTGGGAATTATAGTAGTCATTCAAAGGCCCTAATAATACATGTTAGATCAGTCCTGAAAATTGGTCATGGCCCTCCTTTTTCTCAGTTGGTTATCACTGAAGACAGAATTAAATGAAGAAAGAAAAAAAAAAAAAACAACCAAAAAATCCAACAAGAAACTTAAAAACCCACCTTCTGTTTGATTATGTGTTCACTTTGGCATTTAACATAGTTTCAAATCTGCAGGACGTATATGAGTTGGTTATTTGTCTCTAATGGCACCCCTCAGTTATATTTTTCTCTGTAATCATCAATTTTTACTATATACGATGAACCAGAAGTTTAGACTGTACTGATATGAACCTTTCGTATTTTTTGATCTGGCAACACAGTAAACAATTAAAGCCCTGCCATGGCGTGTTATGAAATGGCCCATATGTAGGGACCATTTATTCTGAACCAGAAAATAAATCCTCTGATTTCAGCTTGGCCTGAATTCCAAAACTGTGGTTAAACAGCACCCACAGTGAAGTGTTAGAGCTTTTTTTCTAAGTTCCTACTTGCATGTTTATTCCAAATATCTACACAAAATGAAAAAAAAAAAAAACTGTTAAAAAGGTGTTTCCTCAATATGATTAAAAAGCATTGGTTTCTGACATTAGGCTCACATAACTTGATGGAGTCATATTTGAGGCAAATTAACCGACTAAGCTTTATAATATGTGTTCTATACAATTTCAGTTTAGAAATTTAGGGGTTTTTTTAATTGTCTTTAATAAGCCATCAGCTCAAATCAATAAATATTTTAAAAGGTTAAGTGAATTTTCAGGAAACCTGAAATAGTGTTGGCTTGACACATATCAAAATAACAATTTTTTATTTTATTTAATAAAACCACAGGATTTTATTTAATACCTATGTAAGATCTGTTAATGGAACAAATACCTTTCTGCTTTGTGGTTCATTCAGATTTGTGGCTCTTTTCTGCCCTGTTTTACAAAATAATCTTTCTTACTCTGTGACTTTCCTTCCAATCTCTGTGTTACTAAGCACTATTTATTTCAAAGCTTTAAGTATTCAACAGTAAAGTAATTTGATTTGGTGAGGATATGTTTTCCTTTCATTTCATCATCAGTTTCTGCTTGTAGTAAAAAATCAGCCCAGAATTTTCAGGAATCAGGTTTTGCAGTTATCTGGTAAAATCCTGACTTAGAGAAATCAAGGCAAACAAATCACATTAATTGAAACCAGAAGAAAATTTAATCTATTGAGTTTCAGGCTGAGAATATCCATTGCCTGGCCTTTCCCAATACAAAACGCTTTCTACCTCATATCTGGAGACCCCTCTAGTGCCTTTATTTTTTTTTTTCCCCTTTTTAAAATCCTTCTTTGTACCCTTAAACTCCTCACATACCACCTCAGTCCCTCCATCCTACTTGAAGTATTTCTGCACCTCCAGCCCCTTCTTTTCAGGCAGGTAGGAAAAATTTAGTATTCCTGACTTATTTCAGCTTCAGTAAATGACCAGTTAAGATTTAGTGACCAGCTATTGCCACTATTTGACAATAACATAGCACAGCCATTATCAGCAGTATTTGGCACATTCTTGCATAGATGTATCCAAGACTGTAATAAGCCCACATTAACAGCCTCAGGAGACTGACCAGAATTCATTAATGTGCATTCAGAACACTCAATTCATCATGGTGGGGCAGAAATGGGATTTTTCTCCCCTGTTCTATGACACATGGTTGGGTGAATATATCTGAGATCCTTCCAGAACAACAGCCATTCTAATTCTCTTGCAAAACCTGTGCCAGCTTTGCAGCTGCAGTGACTTGGGGATGGAAAGTCCTACAGCCCTGTAAAAAAGTATGCTCTGCACTTTGCTTTGGATGACAGAGTGCAAGAGGTTGAGAGAACTGGATTTGTTTTGACTTAGGAACGTAGAGATCAACAAGAGATCAAATTGCTATCTTCAACTGCCTGATGAGAGAATATGGAGGTGACAGAGCCAGACTCTTCTTGGGTAAGCACAGGGAAAAGATAAGGGACAAGAGGTATCAATTCAAATCCAGAAAATTTCAGATAACTATGAGGAAAAGCTTTCTTTTCCATGACAGGTTGTCAAATATTTATCCTTTGGGATATTCAAATCTTGACCAGACAAGGGCAAGGGCAGCATTTGGACTTGCTTTCAAAGGAGTTGGAACAGACATCTTCACAAGTCCCTTACCAACTAAATTATTCTGTTTATTACATGATAATTTTTTTTCTGAATTAATTTTCTTATGTCATTGCTTCTTGTTCATGGCCTTTCTGTACTCAGAGGTAACTACAGCATTATGAAAAAGGAAATTCTTCTGTGGCTGCTGGTGTTGTGAAAAGTGCTGAATGAGCAGTCCCAGATCCCTGTTCCTATGCCTACCTCACCCTTAGTAGCACACCACATACTTACTTCAGGCTGAATATTACTTAGAAATCTAAATGTAAAAGATAATCCATTTGTACTGCCCATTAATACATGATTTAATGAATATGTATTAATCTATTAGTGGCAAAGCGGCTTTATGGAATTTTGATTTCCCTCCAACTCTATCGAAAGACTCCTAATTTTAATGTATTGAACCAGCCTTCTAATGAAGCAACCAGTAAAATAATTTTTGACCTTTTCATTCTCTTGTTTAGCATTGTGCCAAAATGCTTTGCAGAATGTTTTAATCAAATACAGAAGCTTGTATTATTTTTAAGATTAATAGTTTATAGTTTCCAATAGTCTAAGTGCCATTATGCTAACAAACACTGACATGTTAATTACAAGAATACATTACGTGACACAGACCTTAAATACATATTTTACTGAATAAAAATGTGGTGGGTTTTTTTTTTCACAATTATGAATCCAGGGATGAAAAGAGTGAACAGTAAGTAGCCACATACAAAAATAATTAGCAACATTTTTAAAACATTCATTTATCTTAGGCACAAAAGTGGTGAATATCATCACTTAGGGGGCTTCAAATTTCATCTACTGACTCTTGCATAGAACCAACAACTAGTTGTTCAAATAAGATATAAATATGTTCAAATAAGACAATATTCTCTCTTCCAAGTAAATGAAAGCATTATTTCAAAACTTTACATGACAGAAAATCAGCCATATCCCTAGATAGATTCTTCCAGTGGTTAATTATCTCCACAATAAGAATGTAGAGGGTTGTTTTATGCTCAGATGTTTGTAGCTCTCTAGCAAAACAATGAAAGGCTCATCACAGGCAGTTGTCCCAAAATGGAAAATGAAATAATATTGTCTAACTACCTTTAACTGCAGAGCCCCATCATTCAGGCTCTCACCTGGGAATGGGGGATGAAGGTTTAGTATTCTCATCTTGCTGAGAGCACTCTGTTCATACAGAGAAGCAGGTTTTACTCCAGGGCACTTGCAGCCTTTTCAGACGATGCCATTTATTAAGCCAATGTGAGAGAACAAGGGAAAATAACTCCATAAATTAGGGATTAGGAAATAGCCTCCAATGCTGAGATTTGAGACCTAATTTCACTGAATATGTAAGCAACATGAAAGCAAGTGGATCAATGCCAGTGGGATAACTCCAGAGAAAGGCATAATCACGTATTGCAAGTTAACTGGGATGCACTTGTGAGTAATGAGAGCATTGAATCTCCACAGGTAGAGATGAAAATTGAATTCCCTGCCCTACCTCTTGTTCAAATGCCTGAAACAGTGGATTACTGGTTAAAACCAGGTGATATTCCTTCCTTACGTGTGTCCAAGTGGTGCCCCCAGAATTTAAACCAGGTCTAGACTGCAAATTTCACTCAAAACTCGTTGGTTTCTTTTGGCAGGTGGTAAAAGCAAGGACATTTTCCATCTTTCTCTACTGAAATGTGGAAACTCTCAACATGAAGTTGAAATTTAGACATGGTTTGATAAAGAGTATTAAAAAGTCATGTAAAGTAGATAAAAGTTTGATGATAACATGGCCTGGGAATGATCCTTTGCTCTATTATGAGCCAAGTGTGACATAGTGGATTTCAGTGTGACTCCATGGGGTTTTTTTGTCTCCCTGATTTAATTTTAGCACAGTCCATTCAATTTAAATTTCATGCAAGTGTGAGGCAAAAAGCTTTCTTTGCCCAGTCTTGAAAGTGCAGATGTATTAACGGTTGCTGAATTGATAAGATCTCAAAGCTCATACACAATTCACACTAATAATTTAAGAGGAGCCCTTTATAAATTGAATATATAGCTCTTATTTATATATATGACAGAAGGAGTACAACATCTCAGTTTTTCATATATTTGTCTATTTTCAGTGTGTATTATATCTGTAAAAGGGAAGGCTAAGCGGCACAATTTCTATTTACCAATCTCTGTTTTCTCATTAGCATGAATATGCATTACAAGTTCAATATATATCCTTGCATTTGAAAATAAAGTACGTTTCCAAGACAATTCATGTGTCCTATGGGACTAGAGGAATATTTCTTTAATGGGCTGAAACAACAATAAGTAGGAAGAATAAATAACACAATCTGCTTTGCCTTATTGTTGTATAAGCTATTCCAAACTTAACAGAAGTATTCTGGACTGAATAAGCTTCCAGCAGTGCAGTGTGCATGGAATTCATAACAACAAGGATTCCAAAGCCGTAGAGAAACAAAGTCAAATATCTGTGATCCATGAAGATATGTCAGATACTGAAGAAACCCAAATTTTTACATAACATATTTCAATGCACACACACCCACACCATCTGTGTACAGATGTATATGACATATATCTTGTGAAGTCCAACTGAATACAGTAAGACTGATTATCTCTCTCACCCTAACCAGTATATGGAATATACTAATGGAAATTGTAGCTGTGCTTTAGAATTCTGAAAGGGTTTTTGTGGGTTTTTCTTTTTTTTGTTGTTGTTTTGTTGGTTTTTTTTTTAAAAAAAAGAGGTAACACTTGAGTTTTGCAGTATATTTTCAAGAGCCTTGCTGCACTTTGAAAGAAGCCAATTATTTTTACCTCAATAACATCCTGCTGTCTCCAGTAAAAGGAAAAGACAGAAAACAGGGTACATATTACTGTACAATGAAAAAAAAATGTAGACTTCTGTTCATAAAAAAGAAAAAAAGTGCATACCTTGGTTTTCATATTGCTTCCAACACTTACAGTGTTCTCCCACTACCAAATATAACACCAGCCCTAATTATTTTTTTCTTCTGACCTTTTCACTAATATGTAGTGACATTATCATTTTGACATATCAGGATAGGATAATTAGAATACTAAGTGGTTTTTTACAAACAGAAACAATCTTAAATTAATTCAGCCAGAGAGGTGTTTTTAGAACTGCAGTGATAGAGACTGTCAAGGAAATATCTTGCCTTGAATGAGGACCCAAACATAATGTTTTCACATGAGAGATAGGCAATTAGTTCCCGTGGTTCTAAATTATTACACACCCATGAGGGAAGTGGGAAAAATGCAGGGATTTGTTCTGTTGAATTGTAAGGAAAACTTCAGTGAACTTTCAGTGTATCCATTTTGGTCAAACTTCCAATGTGAAGGATTTCACATTATGGAGGACAGAGCAATTCTATCACCTTCCAGAAAAAGATGCTATCTACTGAAAAATCATAGAGAGCTTGAGTGAAATAGACCTTCTAGCTTGTATTGTGCCCTTGGCTTTGTTTGGGCTCAGTGCACAGAAGCACAGGGAGATGTAAGAACTTTACAGTGGTTAAACTTATCTAAAGCAAGCTGATATTAAAGTAGTCTTGGCTTTCACTCCTGTGTAATTGGGACATCAGAGAACCACGGAATGGTTTGGGTTGGAAGGAACCTTAAAGCTCATCTTGTTTCACCCCCTGCCACGGGCAGGGACACCTTCCACAATCCCAGGTTGCTCCAAGCCCCGTCCAACCTGGCCTTGGACACTTCCAGGGATGGAGTAGCCACAGCTTCTCTGGGCAACACCGGGGTGGCACCACCTTCACAGGGAAGAATTTCTTCCAAATATCCAGTCTAACCTTGGCCTCTGTCAGTTTGAGACCATTTTCCCTTCTTTTATCACTACAGTGAACAGGTATTTGCAGACACACAAGTGGAAAACACAAGTGGATAAATTTCTTACCCTTTCACTTCATAATTCTGTGTTCCTAACATAGTATGCAGTGATCCATGTCACCTAGTCCAGTCGACTGACATCTGATTTGTGTTATTGTAATTATTTCTGTGTAGACTCAATCAAGCATGTTTTATTTCAATGCACTCTCAATTTTTTCACAACAAACTCAACTTATAAAATGTATATAGAAATGCTGAAATTATATAATTAAAATAAATACTTCACCTGATCAGTAAATTAAACCTAACTGCAACTCAAAAGATTCCTGTCTGTTTAGTTGAGAGTATTAATACTGCACCAATGACCCAATTGATTTATCTACAGAGTCATTGTAGATGATTGTGTAGATAAATAATTTCTTTGCAAAGTTAAACAGCCCACAACAACATTAGATTGTCATAAGGGAAAAGGCTGTGATGGTCATTAGCTCTTACAACATTTAATATTTTTAAAAATAACAGCAAAGTTATAAGAAATATGGTTTCTTTCTTTTTATGCTTAGTTCAAAACTTGATCCATTTATTTTTTTTTACATCTTGAAATATGTGTTTAAATATTACTGAAACTGAGTTTCTCACTACATTAAATATCCCAACAATTGTTTTCTAATTTAAAACCTGTACTGATTTGAGTGAAAAAAATCATGTCCAAATAAGGGTTATTTTCCATTCCCAGATTTTCAGCTGGTATTATTAACTGTCCCTTACTTGTGGGTCAAACACACCTAAGCAATGCAAACTCTCAACTCTTTACATGTGTTTCCCAGTGCATTTTGACTTTTATATGTGGGCTCTTTATGAGAAGATGGGTTGATTTATTCAGAAAATTATCTTCAACTGTGCACAGTTTTCAGCAAATCCTACTCTCTTTCAATTCTCTGTTGAATTTCTGCTTCTCGTGCTCTTCCATGGTATGTAAAACATAGAAGACAAACATTATAATGTCTGTCATTATAATGTCTCTGTAACAATGGCTTAGCACATAGCTCAGTGCCATCCCATACCTCCAAACACCTCCATCCTGCAAAGAACTTCATGATTCCCATGTTGTGTGAGTTGAGACAGAAATTACCATTTTTGGGGCTGTGTCTAGTGATACTGAGGCCATATGACTGTGAAAATAAGTATCACCCTAGTGATAGACACACCATTTATATTTAGTTCAGAGACCTAAGGAAAGAAAGTTTTTAAAACTCCTGGGAAAATTTTTTTTCCTGCTGGGTCCATCATCCTAAAATGTTGAAGAGCTGAATTATTTGATCCAGTGTCACTTGCATCAATGTTGAATGGAAACCTTTTCTCTTCATCTTATCCTAGGCTTCAGAGTGGGCACATGCTGCTTCATTTTTCCAGAGGACAGTTTTATAATTCTCATGGTTTGGCACAACCGTGTAAGAACCTCCAAAGGGGTTCATAACACTCTTCTTTTTTGTTTGTTTTAGTTTGGTTTGGTGTTTTTTGGTGGTTTTTTATTTTCGTATGTTGGGGTTTGCTTTGTTTTGTTTATGTTTTGGTTTTGTTTTGTTCTCTTCATTTCAGGGCAACGTAGTGAGTGCTTCCCCCTTTTCACAAAGTGGGGAGTGCTGTAACCTGTGATCATAGCCCAAACACAACAGCTTGGGCATCTCTGACCCCCTTCTTGGAGCACAGAAAAAGCACCTCTAGTGCACTGAACAATTGCATTTGCTAGGTTTGTTTAGCACCATATTACATCAGGATCATATCAGAAACTCCTCCACTTGCCTTTCTTACCTGACTGAAATGCTTGCCAATTTTAAGGAATTTTGCCTAATGCCTTAGAAATTAGTCATTTTATTCCTTTATTTCATAGACATTTTTGTATTCTCAGGCTGTGAAAAATCTCACCAAGCCTGTTTTCCTTTCTGCTCCAGAGCACAAGTCTGATGAGGTGCAGCTGAGGGAGCCTGTGGAGATGTTTATCCTGGAGAAAAAGGAGGCTCAGGAGAGACCTTTTCTCTCTTTACAACCACCTGAAAGGAGGTTGTAGCCAGGTCAGGATTGGTCTCTTCTCTCAGGTAACAAGTGATAGGACAAGAGGAAATGGCTTCAAATTGCTCCAGGACAGGTTTAGATTGGATATTAGGGAAAAATTCTTCACAGAAAGGGTTGTCAAGCACTGTCACAGGCTGCCCAGGGAGGTGGTGGAGTGCCCATCTGTCTGTGTAAGCAGCTGTTGAACAAAGCTGTTTTCTTCACCAACAAAAAAAAATGCAAAAAAAGCCCAGCAAAAAAGTGCAAACTGGACATCACAGAGTTAAGGTGGGAAAGTGGCACAAAACCTAAAGGCTTCATAAAGCTGAAGGAAATGGCTTGACCGAAATGCCTGAGAGATGAGGCAGAAACCATTCAGCAAATTGGAAACTGTGAGTCATTAATGATGCATATTGTTCAATTTACAAATTAAATTAATTGTGTTAAAAGTTCATGCTTGTGAGTCAAGTAATTTTTCAGAAGTACGCACATATTTTCGAACATTAAGGAATTTCTGGGGATGGAAAGTGAGCTGCTTTTGATGATTATGCCTCTTTCCTAAGAACCCTAAATTAAATTTTTTAAATGTCACGCAAATTACCCGTGTGTGCATTTCTAAGGCACAAAACCCTTTTAAGGATGTTATTTCTTCATCTGGTGAGACACACTGTACACCACACGGTACAGCAGCTGGCCTTTTAAGCATTAAAAGCTTCTGAAACTTCTCAGAGGATAAAGTCATTATGAGGTGTATTTTAAAATTAATCCAATAAATTAAGCAATAGCTTATTCGATTCAATTTGCATTTATTTTTTTTTCTAGTCCATAACTATGAAAGAAAAAAGAAAGCACTACTTTTATTCCCTGTTCATTAACTGCTGCACTGTAAGTGCATAGATGGCAAGTATGTAACTAACTCTCTTAACAGATTTATTTATTTCCAGGCATTAATTTGCTGAGGAGCCTATTATTTTCTTTTAATAGCTATTAATTTTTTTTTTTGCAGACTAGTAAAAGGGAATATATCCTTTGAACATTTTACTACTTCACTTTTGTATTTGCATTTTCTGCATGCACAAAATAATATACAATAAAATAAAAAACAATAAAAGATTGTGTGCTTGAAAGAAATGCATATTGGCATGTTCTTGCTTTGCATTACATTTCACTCTTCAGTCCTGGCTGTATCAGCTCCATTTAGGGGATGTGATGATTTCAGTTTAGAAGACAGATTTGAATGTGGAGAGATCTGGAAGGTGAAAAAATCTTTTTCTCCAAGTTCATCATCATAATTCTCCTTTTGCCAGAGGAATTTGTGAATTTTCTTTCCCTGGAAGTATTCAGAACAAAACTCAGCTTCAAACAGGGGAAGTTTGCAGTTGTGGTTGAGTGGCAGACACCCAGGGAGATGCAGGAAAACTTCTCACCAGGGTACAGCACACAGTTCACCCCAGCTGGTGTTTCTTTGTAATTCCCAAATCACAGTCTCTGTGGAAATACTCAGATACAGAATTTGAAATCTGGTTCTGCTCTGACTTGCACCAACATGCTGGTGGTTCCTCACTCTTCCCTGGCCCTACAAGCAGGAGACAAAGTGTAGGTTTTTATAAGTAACAGGAGCAATGTCAACTTTCCATGAGAAAAAATAAGATACTAAGAGCATATATAGTGTGAAGAGCCCTAAAGCAATTGGCAGAGGAGCAAGGTGGAACAAGAAGGACATTTATGGTGAATTTTAAACACAGTCAGGATGAATTGCCTTTGGAAGGCATTAAAACCTTTACAAATGTGGACACTTCCATGAAGTTGAGTTTCCTGAGCCTCCAGGAAACCCTCTGCCACTGATACCCAACATCCATGGGCCTGTGGGTGCTGATGGTGAGCAAACACTGCCCTGAAAGAAGCACTGTAATGCCTCTCAGTGGCTTATTTTTCACTAAATAATGAGCTGTCTGACTGCCCTGTCTCTGTGAGCATCACTGGCCCACAAGCCATGAGGTGAAAACATCCGTCCCTCGCTCCAAAACTGGCATTTTTCTCCGCGTGCTGAGGGACTGTTATTCCAAACCAAATATTTCTGTTTTGCAGGAGTGACTCACAGCCTAGTGGAAGGCTATAAATATTCATTCCAAAAATGCCAGAGTATGTCTGTCTCACCAGCCTGCTTCAAAATGAAAGCATACTGCTTGTGTTGAAGGATGGAGTCCGGGACGGTGGATAATGAAAGCTCCCCTCTTGTTTACTTGGGAAGGGATCTGAGCAGTCGCTGCTGCCACATCATTCTGACATGGAAATATAAAACGAAGATCCTTCACCTTAAACACATCTTAGGAATCTTTCATGTAAAAATATCACACTAACAAGTGCTAAAATACACTGGTATTAGCTGTCACTGCACGGGCTGGGTGTTAGGGTACTATTTTTGATTCAGTATGGCAAGCGAAAAAGGCAGATACTGACTTAATAATCAGTTCCAAGATTAAACACACCTCTTCTTAGATTCACACTGGATGGCACATTCATGTTTTATAAATTCCTACTGTCTAGATCTGAGGAGGTGTGGATTTTTTTTTTTTTTATTTTCACCCATGTCTGTTGTGAGTAACTTAGGGGGAAGATGAAACCGTATATTTTTCCTATTCTACTTCAAGAAATGATTGATTCATTCAGAAAGCAAAAGCTAAGGGTAGATTTTAACTGTAACTACTTCAAAAATTGAAATAATAATTACAATGTTTAGCTTGGTGTATGTACTCTGGGTGGCTTGTGCTTCTAATTCATCCACCAGTATATTTTTACAAATGTTCTTACAGATGTTAATTCTTTCTTCCGAAATTAGTATTAAATTAGTATTGATTAGGAGAAAATGGGATACCCTATGGAAGCAGCGTGCAGATTGCTGCCATGCAGATAAATAATCTCTCCTCCATGGGCTAATAATGAAAAAATTAAGACAAATTTCTATAAGGTAGTGCACAACTGTTAGTGCTCTCAAGCTTTGTTGGTATCATTTGGATTGAAGGAAAACCGAGGAGGGTCTGGATTTGTGGCAACTCACTGAAATTCCCTACTCTGCCACATATTTCCTGGATGACCTTGGCAGATTAAACACCTTTGGTCTCACGTGTACAGTGTAGTGGGAGCAGCCTTGGCCAGCTGTGCAGTAACACAGCTCATGCAGCCACCTTCTGTCTTATTAATATTACCTGGAGTATTTTTCTTGTTGCTCTACACACACTCTCAGTACCTTTTTTTCTCAGGATGGAGATGAAATTTTCAGAAATCAGGATTTGGGGGCCTACCCAATTATTAAAAATTGAACTTACCT